>CM046954.1:38402660-38638884 GCA_025698515.1 Gossypium sturtianum
GAATTTTCATATGAATAATACTTTAACAATCTTATTCTCATATTTCATATATTAAGTTTTTGAATAAATTAAAAATATCTAATTATTTGATGTAAAAACTTTTGACGGTGGAATATATATATATATATAAAAGAAAATAAGTAAAAATATTATGGAGGCTCTTCTATTAGAAGTTAGATTATATATTGTCTCTTCTACTAAAAAAATTAGGCAAATTAGTTCTTATACATTATAGATCAAAGAGTAAATTGGTCTTTCTGTTAAAAAATTTATTTATTTTTTTTGTTAAAAATTGGTTCTTGTACATTGCAATGAGGTACATATGACATGATGTGTAACTATGCGATTATATTGTTAGTCATGTTAGCAGTTTGTTTTTCGATTTAAATATAAAGTGTAATTTGTCCATTTTTGAGTAAATGAGTCAAAATGTAATTTGAATTTTAGTACAAAGATTTTCATGATACTTGTATTATTTTTAATTAAGATGATAAAGATATTAAATAAGTTAGATTAATAAAATATTAACTATATAAAATTATTATAATTTGATATTGATGTGAGTAAAATCTTCTCCATTTATATATTTGTTTTGTGTTTATTATCGGTCTTTATGAATTAGTTTATTACATGTCATGTGATGCGAGTAATGCATGTGCTGTGGTAGATTTTTGTTATATTGTTTTAAACAATAATGCATGGACTGCGCATTAGTTTCCTAGCATTTGTAAGCAAAAGACGGAAATCAAGCAGTGATGGAAGGACGGTCAGTCTTTTGTCCGCTACAGTGCGTGCGTCATACCCGTTTATCGTCTATTTATTTTTACATGAATAATAATTTTTAAATTGTGTCCCTACCCAATCAACAAAGTTGATAATGAAGGTACGTCCAAGAATAAAAGTTAATAAAAAGAGAGGGTAAAGTAAAAAAGCTGTGTTTTCTAATTGACGGATCCTTATTCCCTGTCCACCGATTTTCACGTGCAAGGCTTTTCTCTTATTATTATTATTATTATTATTAAATTATTAGGAAATTTATGTTTTTATCATTTAATCTAAAAATATATAATATTTTTATTATTTAAAAGTTTTTATTTAAATCATTAAGTGATTTTTTCTATTTACATTTTTTGTATAATTGAAAGTTTTCGTTCTTTGTTTTTTATAATTTATTTTTTTCACGAAACAATTTTAAATGTTACGAATCTGTGAATTAAAATTATTTTTTTATCTTCAATATTGATTGTTAGACCGGCTTGAATGTAAGGTATATTTTACTTGTTGATAGATATTAATCCATCGTATCAGTTTTTGAATTGTTGTTTAGAATTTGCTAGCTGTACTTTAAAAAAAAACTTCAACAATAATGGGTAAACACAAGGCCATCTAAACTCAACCTTTCTCAACCTCCTCTTAACACATTACAATGTCTCACATTACTCAACCTTATTCAAATTTTTTTTTGTCTCACATTATAATGGGTAAACACAACGCCATCTAAACTCAACCTTGTTCAACCTCCTCTTAACACCCTCAGCCTCTTTATTTAAACCCCAATTTCATCTCCAAGCTACATTTTTGTGGCTCTTTGGGTTATTTTCATATTTTCACTTATTCCCCACTTGCTATAATCTATAACTGATATTTCTTGAGAAAATTATTAGTAAATTGTGTAATAAAATGGCAGAGATATCTTACGGAGGTTTTATGGGTGTAATGGCTATTTTGGCTCTTGTTTTCGCCATTGTTTCACCTTATGTTGAGGCTCAAGCTTCTGCACCAGCTCCTTCTCCTACAAGTGATGGTAACTATTTTTTCTTCTTCTTCTTTTTTTTTTTTTTAACAATCTCTTTTGGGGTCTTTAGATCTCTCTTATTGGCTGCCATTTCTGTTTTTCTCATAGAAAAAAAAAACAATTTCTCTTCTCTAGATCTGCGGAAAATTTGGGAACTCTCTTCCTCTTAGTTCTGTATTTATTTATTTATTGATATTGAAGCATATGCCACTATATATATATATATATATATATATATGTTTTTTTGAATTGTAATACTGGTTTCATTTTGTTGTTTGTTTCCTCTAAATATCCTTAGAATTTTTTGCTATAAAAAAAGTAAATGCCTGTCTAGTGTGTTTTCTGGGATTAAAATGTTGCTGTTTTGATGGTCTCTGATATGGGATAAAAGCAACATTTTATTTCTTCAACTTGATAATTTTCTTACATTTTTTGTTTGTCTTAAAATTTGAATTTTTTTTTTAAGTTCATCTTTGAACTTAAATTTCCTTAAGATTCTTGCTATCATACCTTAACAAAATCTATATTCAAGGACCAAATTGATTTTTTTTTGTCAATTTACAAGATTAATGTTGATAAAAAAAGCCAGGGACCAAGATAATAAGAGTTGTCAAATTTGAGGACTAAATGCTATTTTATTCTTATTAATATATAATGAGAGTAATTATTCTATCAAATATTTAAACAATATCGTAAACCACTTATAAAGTATTTTCAATTTCTGCTGCACGTTTCACTAGAAAATAAAAAAAATTTTAAAAATTTAAAGCAAGTTAAAAAATTAAAATATTTTACAGGATGTTGTCAAAATATTTTTTATTAAGTTAAAATATTTTCAATGTTTGTACTTTTATTTTTTTAAAAAGATAAGTTGTTTTACATTTTAGATTTATAAATACAACTTTAATTATTAACATTATTAAAATTTTTAACTTCAATACAATGTTTCTTTTATATGCCTACTAAGTGAATTTGAAATTTAATTTCATACTTTTATAATTTAATTTCGATTTTTTTCTTCACTTTTTGGATTTAAAAATGCAAGTTTAATTATTAACACTATTAAATTTCTTTTGTTAAATTCAGGTTTAATACAATATTTTGTTTTTAATTATATGGCTACTAAGTGAGTTTTTTTATTTAAAAAATTCATACCAACAAATTTATAAGAATAATTTTAACGATGTTAACAATTGAATTTAAATTTTGAAATTTAAAAAGTTAATGTCTCAATTTTTGAAACAAAAGTAAAAAAATTAGATTCCAAATATAAAAAGAATACACGAACTTAGAGCATAGTTAAATCTTATTATTATTTATATTATTACCTTACTACACCTTAAAAACATTTGCCTACATCTTAAACCTACTTTTTTTTATTAAAATATTATAAAAAAATAATTATGAAAATAATATGGGGCTCAAATTATTTGTCAAAATTTATGTTTTAAATAGTAACATAAATTTTCAACACCAAATCATCATTTAAAATGGCTATTTGATTTTTTTTTTCAACCGAATAGCCATTTGAAATGGTGAATTCTAAGGTGGCAAAATTTTTTTGTCTTGTATAATTTGTTATTTTGAATTCTCAAATCTAGGGCCGAATTCAGAACAATTTTTTAGGGAGCTGAATGAAATTTTAATTTTTTATAGTCTACATTTTTATAATTTTAAAGGATTAAATCAAATTTTTATAATTTTAAGTAGATAAAGTGCAATTTTTATAACCAGACCCCTGCTTGTCCCCTAAATTTGCCTCTGCCCAAATCATAATTTCCAATGACTATTTGGTTGAATTAAAAAAAAAAAAAATCAAAAACCTATTCAAAGGATAATATTTTACTAAATAATTTGGATATCATATTATTTGAGTAAATAATTATTACTTTTATATTGTTTTAATAAAAACCCACTTGTATATTTTTAATTCTCCCAACTGATAATATTCCATATTTAAAATGAAGTTGTAAATAATTAAATTTGGTTAATATTGGGCAGGAACTTCAATTGATCAAGGGATTGCTTATGTGCTAATGCTTGTGGCATTGATGCTCACATATCTTATCCACCCTTTAGATGCTTCCTCCTACACCTTCTTTTGATTTATTTATTTAGGATTAGGAATTGAGACATTCATTTATGTTGGAGATTGCTGTGGATAAATCTATGAACCTTTATTTATTTATTTTCATGAGCTGATGGGTGGATGGTTTCCATTTATTTTTACTTTTTTGTTGTTGGTTAAATACAGTTTTATTGGTAGGTGTTTATACCCGGTAACTTGAATTCGATTTAAAATTTAGAGTTTGATATTTGATTTAAGCTTAATCGAATACCTATTTTAAGTTGGAGTTTAGCTTGAGATATAAATAACTTATTTAAGCTTGAGCTCAATTAAGTTCGTTTATCAATTTTTGTACCTGAGCTTTATTAAGCTTGTACATGTTAGGAATTAGTATGATTAACTATTAATCATGCGGAAAACTAAAAACCATGCCCAAGATCCATTATTTAACATGTAATGAACATAACAAGAAATAGTTAGAAATTATACCTTTGTCACGTGAATCCAATTCCCAAAGGTACACTTTAAGACGGAGGACCGCAAGCGAAGTCCCTCTATTGAAAATTCACCCCGCAATGATTCACGAACGTCCCGAGTACTAGCTCGTAGTTGTAGGAACGATTCCTCAAACTATCTTGTGTGCACAACTCTTTGTGTTTTGATCTAAGTGTATATATCATACTAATGAGAAAAAAACCCTTAATAATGAGAAAAATCTTTCTGTTTATCTCTAACAAAAGGTAGAAAAAAAAAAACTTTTCAGTTATACTAAGCAATCAATGCTAGAGCATTAGTGGGGATAATGACCCATTATTGAGGGAGTTACAAATCTCCCATAATAGCCCCAATAATAACACTTAAATAATGAAAATTCTGCCCATATCTTATGTATATTTGACTGAAATTTCAGCTATGATTAAGCCTCATAAACACCACTAATGAGCATTACTAAGGGGTGTTACATAACATTTATATACATCCCTTTTAATACACCATACACTTAGTCTAATTAAACTCTTTTAATTAGATACTTACATATTATCTAGTCCAGCCAGACTAATGTACACAATAATTAGTCTTAACTAATTTCACACACAAAATGATATTCACATTGCATTAGGTGTGACCCAATAGGATTAATCGATATTGAGCTCGGACCTTTATCAAATAACACTCCGGTGACATTTAGAGGTTTCTAGTAAAACATAAACATTACCCAAATCGATTAACTTAACGTCTCATAGTACACCTACAAGTAACGTATTATAACTTAGTAAAATATCCACTTGATTATTGAACATTTTTAACAATCTCCCACTTTTTCAAGAAACAAGTATAATAGTGCTATAAGACGTCTCCCACTAGCTCAACTTGTTTCAACAAGTTGTGAATCTAAAATCCTTGTCAATTACTATCTCATTTAGACATAAGGTAAGAAATTCTGTCATCCTTATATAGTCTAAACATTTCTCGATTCTAAGATTTAATGGAAAGACAAATGATTATCCCCATAATCCATTTGAGCATGGCCATGCATTTCTGATTCCGACTCTCCGAGTGGCCTGGGATATAAACCCTAAAGAAGGTTTGACAATCCCATCTTGTCCCTCCTCTATCTGTCATGTAATTCATAACACTCCCGCGCATAACCTTTATAGTCCCCTTTTACGGCATGACGTTTGACTATGTCAAGGAATATTAATTCTCACATCTGAGAATCGGTGAGAAACTCAGTCAAAGGATTCTATTTACTAGTCATTTTGAGTTATTCTTATGACAACATGTTCTTAAAGAATACTTAAAGCGGGTCATGTCCAAATAGAAATACTCCTATTCCTATCAACGTGATTAACTAGACATCCAATGTCCCTATGATCTATGAGCGAGATCATCGACTAATCAACATTCTAACCATTAAGGGTAATTAGCGTCCATCTCAATTACCTGATTAGGGACAAAAATGTAATCTAAGTTATCTAGTTCACATTATAGGGTTCAATTACTAGATCAAATCTAATAACCTATATAGAAATTCTAGAATACATTTTGGACATTACTTGACTCTAAACCACAATCAAGTAATAATAAAGTTCTCAACTTTTATAGATAATCATAAAATGTATATTACATTCCAACAAAATAAATATACAAGTATCCAATATACTAAAACATACAACTTATTCAAAGCAATAAGTCTAATTCCCATCTCTCGCTCACGTGTAACTCATACTGTCTTTGAGACAATGGTTTAGTCAACGGATCGCTACATTATAATCCGTGTCAATCTCACATACTTTCACGCCGCCCCTGCCTATGACCTCTCGTATCAAGTGAAACTTTCGGAGCACATGTTTGGATTTCTGATGCGCCCTAGGCTCCTTTGCTTGGACAATTGCGCCATCATTATCACATAATAATCGAATTGGTCCAAGAACACCTGGGACCACACCAAGCTCGAAATAAAGTTCCTTATCCAAATCGCTTCCTTTCTCGCTTGACGACGCAATGTAATGTACTCTGCCGGTAGAATCTGCAATCGTGCTTTGCTTGGAACTCTTCCAACTAACAACACCTCCATTCAGAGTAAAGATGTAACCCGACTGAGATCAAAAGTCATCTTTATCTATCTGAAAACTAGCATCTGTGTAACCCTTTACACATAGCTCAAGCATCCCTCCAAAAACCAAGAACTTATCCTTAGTTCTGTTAAGATACTTCAGGATGTTCTTGACGGCCTTCCAATGGTCAATACCAGGACAGGACTGGAATCTTCTCGTCATACTCAAAGCACATGAGACATCTGGCCTAGTACAAATCATGGCATACATGATAGATCCTATAGCTGAAGCATATGGAACTCTACTCATCTTTTCTAGCTCATCAGAAGTTAAGGGACTCTGCTTCTTGCTAAGATAAGTGCCATGTGACATGGGTAGGTAACCTCTCTTAGAGTTTACCATGTTGAACCTTTCAAGAACCTTATCAATATAAGTTCTCTGACTCAGTCCAATCATCCGTTTTGATCTATCCCTATAGATACGAATGCCCAAAATGTACTGTGCCTCTCCAAGGTCTTTCATAGAGAAACAACTACTTAGCCAAACCTTTATAGACTTGAGCATCGGCACATTGTTTCCTACGATTAGAATGTCATCCACATACAATACTAGAAAATAAATAGAACTCCCACTAACTTTCTTGTATACACAATACTCCTCGGGGTTCCTGATGAAACCAAACTGTTTGATTGCATCATCAAAACGAATATTCCAACTGCGGGATGCTTGCTTCAGTCCATAAATGGATTTAAGAAGCCTGCATACCTTCCTAGGGCAACTAGGATCCACAAAACCCTCAGGTTGTGTCATATACACCTCCTCTTCTAAATACCCATTTAGAAATGTGGTTTTGACATCCATTTGCCAAATCTCGTAGTCGTAATACGAGGCTATCGCTAGGATAATCCGAATGGATTTAAGCATGGCTCTGCGCGAGAAGGTTTTGTCATAGTCAATACCATGAACTTGTCTAAAACCTTTTGCAACTGATCTAGCCTTATAGACAAGCGCTTTGCCTTCCATGTCAGTCTTTATTTTATAAATCCACTTGCACTCGATAGGTCTAGCACCTTCGGGCAAGTCAACCAAGTTCCAAACTTGATTGTCGTACATGGATTCCATTTCGAATTTCATGGCTCCAAGCCATTTGTCGAATCGAACTCTTCATATTGCGCCTTGTAGGTAGTAGGTTCCTCTTTATCTAATAAGAGGATTTCATGACTTTCATGAACTAAGTAACCCTTTAAAGGATCTCTCCTAGGAGGTTTACTTGCCCTACTACTCCTACGAATAGGGACATCCACAACTGGAGGAGTTATCTCTTCCTCAGCTCCTATTAAAGAAGCGATCTCTATTCCCACTCCTACTGTAGAAGTGTTTTGTGGTTGCTCATCTTGAGGAACAACTTCTTCAAGATGAATATTTCTCTCACTTGACTTTTCAGAAAGACACTCTCTTTCTAAAAAGACACCTTCGCGAGCCACAAACACTTTCTGCTCGCTAGGGTTGTAGAAGTAATACCCTTTAGTCTCCTTTGGGTAACCCACAAAGAAGACCTTATCGGATCTGGGTTCAAGCTTGTTCGGTTGTAAACGTTTTACATAAGCTTGACAACCCCAAACCCTAAGAAAAGGCAACTTAGGAACCTTTCCTGTCCATAACTCATATGGAGTCTTCTCAACAGCTTTAGATGGAGTACGGTTAAGAACATGAGCAGCGGAAATAAGTGCAAAACCCCAGAAGGAAACTGGAAGATCGACTAAATTCATCATAGACCGAACCATATCTAATAAAGTTCAGTTCCTCCTTTCGGACACGCCATTCATTGGTGGCGTTCTCGGAGAAGACCATTGTGAAACTATTCCACAACTCCTAAGATGATCAATAAATTCTTGACTCGGATATTCGCCACCTCGATCGAGATCTTAGTGCCTTAATCGTCTTGCCAAGTTTGATTCTCAGACTTCATATTGAAACTCTTTGAACTTTTCAAAAGCTTCAGACTTATGTTTCATTAAGTAGACATAACCATATCTACTTAAATCATCGATAAAAGTAATGAAGCACGCATACCCTCCCCGAGCCAAGATATTCATTGGGCCACATACATCGAATGTATGATTCCCAACAAATCTTTAGCCCTTTCACTAGTTCCCAGTAAATGGTGACTTAGTCATTTTGCCACTTAAACAAGATTCACAAGTCTCATATGACTCAAAGTCAAATGAGTCTAATAATCCATCCTTGTGGAGTTTTAGAATGCGTTTCTCGTTTATGTGTCCTAAACGATAATGCCAAAGGTATGTTTTGTTTGAATCTTTTGATTTTAGTCGTTTCGCATTGTCTACATGATAGTTTTTTTTGTCCAAGTTAAGTAAGTAAAGACCATTCATGCAATGGGCAACTCCATAGCAAATGTCACTTTTGTAAATAGAAAAAGAACCATTCTTTATTACAAAAGTAAAACCTTCAGAATCAAGACAAGAAATGGAAATTAAATTTCTATTAATTGAAGGAACATGATAACAATTATTGAGTTCCAAATACAATCCGTAAGGTAAAGACAAAACATAATTTCCTACGGCTAGTGCAAACTACTTTAGCTCCATTTCCAACGCGTAGGTCCACTTCGCCCTTCGCAAGGTCCCTCTTATTCTGTAGTCCTGTGACATTTGAACAAATGTGAGAACCACATCCGGTATCCAATACCCATGAATTAGAGGAAGCAAAGTTAATTTCTATCACATAGATACCTGAGGTAGTTGCGACATTTCCCTCATTCTTGTCCTTTAAGTACTTAGGACAATTCCTTTTCCAATGCCTATTTTTTCTTGCAATAGAAACATTCTTGGTCCGGAGTGGCTGCAGGCTTAGTCTTGGCCTTGGCAACAACCTTGCCCTTGCCTTGACTAGTAGAAGGCTTCTTTGCCTTGGCCTTCTTCTTGAAGGCACCCTTCGCCTTCCTCACCATAAGAACATCCTTCTTAGGCTCGGGAGGATGAGTCCGTTCAGCAGTCTAGAGTAATCCATGAAGTTCACCCATGCTCTTATTAAGAGAGTTCATTTGGTAATTTTGAATAAAATTACCAAAACCATCATGGAGTGATTGAAGAATCAAGTCAACGGCTAACTCTTCACCAATCTCAACCCAGCGGCGTTGCAAGTTCTCAATATGACTCTTCATTTTGAGAACGTGCGATCAACTGGATCGCCTTTCTTGAGTTGGCTAGCTTGAGTAGCTTTGAGTTCTCAAAGCGCTCAACTCTAGCATGTTTCCCAAACATGGCTTGGAGTTGAGCCATAATGTCAAAAGCATCCTTGTCCTCAAATTGTTTTTGCAAATCGGGGACCATGGATGCCAACATCAAACATGTGACATCATTAGATTTCTCTAGTGCGGATTCATAATCCGCTTTTGTTTGATCAGACTCAGTAAGGGCGGGCTTTTCGGGAACAAGAATATCAAGCACCTCTAGTTTGTGCTCATGCCTAAGAACTATTCTTAGGTTTCGTGACCAGTCGATAAAGTTCAATCCATTCAATTTGTCCTTTTCTAGTATAGACCTAATGCCGAAACTAGAAACATTGTTTGAAGAGTTGTTTGCCATCTACAAAAGAAGTAATAAAAGCATATGAAATTATATTTATATGATTATCTTGAATAAATCCAATTTATTCCACTAAATTAATATAAAATATCCCTCATTAATCTAGTGACACCAAGACCCACTCCCACTAATTTTAAGCAAGCTTTGGCTTGACACCTAAAACTAGTGATTGTAAGCAAAGAACTCTTTATTAATAATCTAATTATCCTTGGTTTGACTAACTAGATAACCCTTTATCTAAAAGTCACTTGCCTCTAAGTGCCAACCCTGGACCTACTTAGTTGAGTTTAACCATTTTTTCACCTACTACTTATTTTAGGATAAAAAGTGGGCACCTAGCTTTGGCGAAACCTACCCAACTAATGATCTTAAGCTTCGTAGTGTTACTAAGTGGAAAGGCAAAATACTCAATATTATTTAGGGACCTAGGTTGTTTTTATAAACTCTAACCATTATGTGAACTATGTGTGTTTGAGTCATAAACTAACAACCTAAACATGCAATCATTTAAATAAACATCCATCCAATGCAAAAATTTAAATGAAAGCAAATTAAAGAGTTTGGTTCCTAGTATGGCCCTTACACCTAATAGATCACATCTATTACATAAAATCTTGAGTCATTACATTTCTTGGCTTGACTTGAATCTCCATTCTTGGCCCCCATCTCCATGTTTGACCATTACATTTGATGCTTGATCACCATCTTCATGGATTACAATATTTTACATTTTGAAATAAAATAAACTAAATAACTAAATTTATTTAATTATTAAATTCAAAATGACGGTATGCAAACCGTAAACCATGGGCCATACTAGTTACCTCAAAAAAAAATTGCATAACAGTTATACATCCACCCACTTGATATCTTCAAGTGGCCCATACAATTTAAACAATTTAAAATATAAAATTTACATAAACAATATATAAATTAATTACCATGAATAATAATCTAATTTTTTTATAATTTTTAATTTGCATTTAAAAACAATTGAATCAAAATCCAATTGAAATTAAGAGAACCATCTTTTCTCTTTAACTATCTCACGCAAAGACAACAAAGTCCAACTCTTGGCCTTCCTTTTGCTTGCATAGAAACTCCTTTCTAACAAAAGAATACTGTAAATCAACAGAAAATACATTCTTTTCCTTAACTCACTGTGACATGCCAACCATTTGACACAAGCAACTAACCATTTGACTCTTGCCATCACACGCATGAGTACAACAACAAAATCAACATTAAGAGACTTGATCTTGTTGTCATTGAAGTATCGAAAAGCTAAATAATATCAAATTCTAACAATTTGCTAATTAAATAAAATTCTTAAAATTTGGTTAACTGTTAACCAAAATTCTTAGAAATTTAATTAACCATATTATTTAGACAATATATATAGGAAATTACTAAAACAATTCTAAAATACAAAGTTCAAAACTTTGTGATTAAAATCAATTTTAATAACCCCTCCCCAAAGTTCTTAACTTTGTTAGCAAATTAAAATAAAACATGGAATTTCACTCTTACATATTGATATGCAAAATGACTAAATTATGTCCAAAAACATGCCGAATAATTTAGGACTGATACCACTGTTAGGAATTAGTATGATTAACTATTAATCATGCGGAAAACTAAAAACCATGCCCAAGATCCATTATTTAACATGTAATGAACATAACAAGAAATAGTTAGAAATTATACCTTTGTCACGTGAATCCAATTCCCAAAGGTACACTTTAAGAACGGAGGACCGCAAGCGAAGTCCTCTATTGAAAATCCACCCGCAATGATTCACGAACGTCCCGAGTACTAGCTCGTAGTTGTAGGAACGATTCCTCAAACTATCTTGTGTGCACAACTCTTTGTGTTTTGATCTAAGTTTATATATCATACTAATGAGAAAAAAACCCTTAATAATGAGAAAAATCTTTCTCTTTATCTCTAACAAAAGGTAGAAAAAAAAAATTTTTCAGTTATACTAAGCAATCAATGCTAGAGCATTAGTGGGTATAATGACCCATTATTGAGGGAGTTACAAATCTCCCATAATAGCCCTAATAATAACACTTAAATAACTGAAAATTCTGCCCATATCTTATGTATATTTGACTGAAATTTCAGCTATGATTAAGCCTCATAAACACCACTAATGAGCATTACTATGGGGTGGTACATAACATTTATATACATCCCTTTTAATACACCATACACTTAGTCTAATTAAACTCTTTTAATTAGATACTTACATATTATCTAGTCCAAATTGGACTAATGTACACAATAATTAGTCTTAACTAATTTCACACATAAAATGATATTCACATTGCATTAGGTGTGACCCAATAGGATTAATCGATATTGAGCTCGGACCGTTATCAAATAACACTCCGGTGACATTTAGAGGTTTCTAGTAAAACATAAACATTACCCAAATCGATTAACTTAACGTCTCATAGTACACCTACAAGTAACGTATTATAACTTAGTAAAATATCCACTTGATTATTGAACATTTTTAACAGTACATATTCAAGCTTGATATCGATTTGATAATTAAGCTTAGGGTTAATAATATATATTAAGGGCAATAACATATTACAAGCTATTTGAGTCGAGTATTACTAAGTTCAAATTTGATTTGACCAATAGCTCGAGTTGCTTGAGCTTGAGCTTATCAATTATTAAAGGAGTTCGAGCTTTTTTCAAGTTGAACTTGAGTAGTTTGTGAGTATCAATGCAATACTTTTAGAACCAGATCAATGGTCAAACAGGTCAGTCATCGGTTCACAAATATTTTAGGTTAATTAGTTGTAGGAGCCACCTTAAATGTACCTTAGTCTGAGATTTATCTGCATTAGAAGACCTTCGATCAACCTCAATATAAATGCTTGAGCGAATTGTTGCCTTTCCACCTCGCTAGAAGATTCATCGAGATGTTTGAAGTTATTTTCTAATTATTATTATTACTATATATATATATATATATATTCAGCCACCTCTAAACTTGTCTGACACCTTGCCTAGTAGCTACTAGCAAATTGGGCTCCAATCCTCAACGTGTGATACACCTAAAACATCTGCTCCATCAACCAGTAAATTGAGTTGTAATGTCATATTCTCGAGTGTAATCATACACTCATTGCACGAAAGATGGAATTTGTGTGTTTCAGGTCTCCATCTCTCCAACAAAGCACTGATAAGTATAGGCTCCAATATAGTCCCATCGAGCATACGGGACATGTGTAAGAATCCCTCCTCTTTCAAGTACCACTCTATAACGCGTGGTGCTCTCACACTTAAATAGTGTACATATGTTTGAATAATGTGATCTTCGTCCTAATTATGTAAATAGAAAATACAATCAGAATACTAAATAAATTTCAAAAAATTAATAATGATATTAATAAAACAAAACAAAAATTCTTACCATCTGTAATTGGAGGCGGAAAATATGTTTGTGATTGAAACGGAATAGTGGCATTCACATTTTTAAAATCTGTAAGGTTTGTTAAATTAATTTATGCAATCTACATATAATTTATTTAACAAATAAATAAATTTATAAGTTATAATATTATTAAAATACCACTTTAGTTAACAAAAATTAATAAGGTATTTAACATAAAAATATAGTTAAATATAATATAATTCCCCCTATAATGAATTACGTTATTAGCTTATTACCTGATGTTACTTGAGAAATTTGAGATGATGAAAATTGAACAAAAGCACAAAATTACTAATATTTGGTAATTAAAATGAAAATATTTTTAACTTTATTTAGAGATTGAGATTGAAATTTGAGAATGAAATGAAATTGAACGAGTTTATATAGGGAGGGTCAAATGGTAATATTACTGTTTTTTTAATTTATTTTACTATTGGTGCAACGGTTAAAAAATCTAACAGTCCCAATTTTAACCGTTATGATCTAATAGTTCCCCCTTTTTTTTTCTTTTTTTTTTTAATTTACCATTGGATTCAATGGTTACAAAACTGAGTGGCCCAAATTTTGTAACAGTTGTGATCCAACGATCGCGAATGGGTGATGATTTTGGTGGGCGGCTGCCATGCAAGAAAAATCGACATAAATCCCTTATTCTTTTTCTTCAAAATCAACATTTATACTTAATTTTTCCAATTAAATGATAAAAATAAATTAGATAAAAGTGCAATCATTAATATTCTTATAATTACAAGATATTCTATTTTAGAAACAACCTATTTGAAATAACAAGAAGTTACCTATTTTACATATAGCAATTCTTTTCATATTGTAGTGGAGAAATATACCTTGAAAAGGAAGAAAAGAGAGAGAGAGAAAACTATCTAACCTTCCACTGCAATTTATCATTTCATTTTAATAAACGCTTAATTGTCCTCAAATTATGACTTAGATTCTAATTTAGTTTCTAAACTTCAAAACGTTATATTAATTTCATATCAATCAAGTCTTTAGATATAAGTTATAAATATGTGTGTATCTATCGTAAGAATAACTTGGATATAACATGTTAAATATAATACCAATTAAATTTAATAAATTTTTTGCTTTCTGTTTAATACATTATATCCAACTTGATATATGCAATTTTAATATACTCTTTACCAACCCAAACTAACAAAAAAAAAATTTGATGGAAAAATCTGATTGATATGATAATGATAGTGGGAAGGAATCAAGGGCTAATAGTAATTATCGACATCCCACGTACAAGACCCAAAATCAACATCTAATTTAATAGAAATATCAACACGATCTTGTTCAAAAATGTTGTCTTCTGGTAGCATCATTTGCTCGAAAAATATTGGTGCAGGGTTATCATTGTTAAAGTAATCACATAAACCACAATCCGCTAACAAATACTCATCTGAAAGGTTACTTGCATCTTTCGGGACTTGATCGGCATGTGAGTTATCTTCAGATTCTATTTGAAGTTCAGTTTCTTCGTTGGCCCGAAACCGGAGAACCGATGTAGGTGAAGAAAGAGATTGGGATTCTTGGCTAGAATTATACTCAGAAACCGTTTCGAGTTCAATCTCCGGTGTGGAAGGCGGTTTTACGAAGTTTGTAAGAGCGTTAGGGCCTTTGATTCGAATCGCGGCTCTATCGTAAACCAATGCAGCTTCTTCAGCGGTGTCGTAAGTCCCGAGCCAAACCCTAGTTCGACTCGTGGGATCTCTGATCTCAGCCGCCCATCTTCCCCACGGCCTTCGCCGAACCCCGCGGTACTTCACACCATTAGACAAACATTGTTGCTGTTGCTTTTTTGATCTCATACTTGAAAGATTGCTCTTACTATCTTCGACCCTGATCCCGTTTACGTTCCGTTTCGCTCTCCGATGCTCGGGTTTTTCGCTAGAAGAAGAATCCGTGGCGTCACCATCGGTAACACGAACCTTAACGATTCTAGAGGCTTTGGCATTGGACTCCATGGGAGAGAAACTTTGTTGGCAACTTGTGTAATTTTTTTTAACATCAAATTATGGGATTTTTATTTTTATTTTTGCTTTTTAAGGGAAAAGAATCAGTAAATGAAACGGTATTTTTCAAAGCAAAATTAAAAGCTTATGGGAGAGTCAAAATGCCAAGATTCGCTGTTTTATAGGATTAAATAACTAATTATCCTGTTATTAATTTATTTTAGGTGTAATTTTGAACTTCCTCTCTCTACTACACAAATATTACGTTAAAACTGTTCATGGACCAAGTGGTGCGAATAGTCTGGCCCAACTTAGATTGGACTTGTATAATAAGTTTTTGTTCACGACTCAAGTTCGTTCAACTTGAATTCAAATAAATGATTTTATTTGAATTTAATTATAAAATATACAAATATAATATATTATTTTATTATTCCTTGAACGGTAATATGAACTTTTGGACAGATCGATCTTACCTTGAGCTTGAATCACTACACCAAAACAAACTTTTAGCGGCGTTTTTTTGGGCCTTTAGCGGCGTTTTTAAGCGCCACTAATAGTACTTGCGGCGCTTCAAAGCGCGCAAAAAGCGCCGCTTCTGAAACCGCCATAAAATTAGTGGCGTTTTTGTGAAAAACGCCGCTATAGGTACTGGGCTTTTAGCGGCGCTTTTCGGACAAACGCCGCTATAGGTAGGGGCTTTTAGCGGCGCTTTTCGGATAAACGCCGCTATAGGTAGGGCTTTTAGCGCGCTTTTTACAAAACGCCGCTATATAGGTGAGGCTTTTGAAGCGGCGCTTTTTAAAAACGCCGCTAAAAGTAGAGCTTTAGCGACGCTTTAAAAAACGCCGCTAAAGTAAGGACTTTGAAGCGCGCTTTTCCAACAAACGCCGCTAAAAGTCATGAAAAATAAAAAATTTACAACATCATATTTTTAGCGACGCTTTTTCCAAAAACGCCGCTAAAAATTAAAAGATTTAAAATATTATTCTTTTAGTGGCGTTTTTCCAAAAACGCCGCTAAAAGTCTTGAAAAATAAAAAAATAAAAAATTATAATTATAGCAAGCGTTTTCTCAAAAAGCGCCGCTAAAAGTCATGAAAAATAAAAAAATTAATTAATTAAAATTAAGCTTCCCAAACAATTAATTAAAATTTGGTATAATATGCATCGAACCAGCTTCTCCTTTTCCAGTTCAACAAATTAAGATTCACCTCCTATAATTACAACAACCTCATAAGTTGAGCGATTGTCCATTCAATGAAACAAAACTACTACCCTACTTTGCAATGAATGTGGAATGGATACGAGGATGAGATGGAGCACCCCATTTTATGCCTTGTTTACACGAATTTCTTGCCCTCCAACATCCGCAATCACCAACCCTTTTATATCATTAATACTTACATTGCTCATTTCCCACAAAACCTATACTACAAAACTACCACTAACTTGGCAAGTTTACATTGTACATAAGAAACTGTGTCTTGGCTTGTTTGGAGTCCGCCATTTTCTGAAACAAATGTCTTATATATCAAACATGCACAACCAATTTCTGAGCAGTAACTAAAAACTTTTGAGATTTGGGCAAAATCAAAATTTCCATCAACACAGAACAAAACTAAACCTTATTCTTCAGATACTCTGGATTTGTAGAGAGGGCCTGAACCAAAGTATTTCTATCCTGTCACAATGAGCAACAATGAAATATGAGCATTTAACATGAAGGGCATTTGCTAAAACTTGTTTACGAAATTGAGAATTATTATGACATGTTAATGAGACAGTTTTGCTAGTTCATACGTATATACTCCTATATGTTACTTTGTTGGTCAATGCTGCACCCCAATTATCCCAAACCAGGATAATATACTAGGTAAACTGCAAAATATCGGGGAAATGGAGAAGAAAAAGCCAGTATCCCCAATTATTCTATCACTTCTCGTAAAATCTCTAAGTTTAGCTCCAATTGTATTTGTATTTATCCTATTCCGTTTAAGTAACAAAGATTCTAAAACCTTCAAAATCACAGCTCAAAACAAGATCAATACATAATTAATGAATAATGAAGAAAGCGAGTTAATTTGGAGTCTATATTCTTCTTTAGGAGAAAATTTATGAATAGCAGCAAATTTTATTATTATCAGCTAAAGCTCCATATGGGGATCAAAAAAGTTGTGAGGAAGAAAAAAAAGAGTAACCCATAGTGTATCTTGGATGAACGAGTTTTGGAAGATAATAGTTTACCTCGGACATGAATTTCTTTAGAATTTCCCCTTCGAAGCTCATCATCGGTTGGAAGGCCCATGGCCTTCGTCTCGGGTCAAAGCGCAACAAAGAGCACAATTTGTGATAAGTATCAATTATGGTTTATGATGAATCTGAAGTTTACAAATGTAAACAAGTAAAATTAAAACTGGAAATAAAAGAAAAAAAACCTAAGCAATTTGGCATGGTCCGGGATGAGAGCTCTTTTAGCAGATAGAAACTATATCCAGAGGCAAAATATAATGGAAAGGGCAGAACTAATTACCATCATTTTTTCTACATTTGCCGTGTTTCGGATCCAAGTCCAGATAGTTTGCTGTTCTCTGGTTCGACTTTCTGAGTGTCAATTTTAGGATCTCCTTTCACCAATGATTTCCACCACTCCATTTGGTTGTGCTTGGTCAAAAGGATCGACAGTGCACAACTATATCTCTACAAGAATTGTGGGAAGATTTTTATAGTACCGATAAAAGAGAATGTTGCAGAATTAAACATGGTTTCATTTTCACCAAAAAGTATAGGAGTTTGAAGATCACAATTGCAATGCGATTATATAGACAATCCTAATAATAACGAAACAACTATTTGGTTGGTCAACAATGCTAAAATATTACTCAATGTAAAATTTAACCAGAACATGAACTTTTCTCTCGAGAAAATAAAAACATGATTCAAAAGCATTTCCAGTATAAAGTTCAAGTAAATTGCATAGAATGAAAGAAAATAAACAAGGAGAGGAGATAAGAACCAACTACAAAATTGATTTTGGAAAAGTCAAGATTTACTAGGTTGGAATTTAAATATATATTGCTAGTCCTCTTTATTTTTATTTTAAGTACTTATATCTGACACCCATGTCAGGCACACTTTTTAGTAATAGGTACGGAGACATAACTCCCCAAAGACCCCAAAAATATATGGAAATTATTTTACATAACCATAAACATCACTCACACCTCAGTCCAGGTGACATAGGTTGTTGAAATACTTGCAAACCTAATAATTGCGAACTTGTAAACTCTAGCTGAAGGGAGAAAAGAAAAGTAGAATATGAAGTTCAATTTGCAAAGATCTTTGCAACTCTTATTTTCATTGAGATAACATACCTATGCTCCGAAGAATACCATCGAGTTTGTGAGTTTGGAAAAGCTCCCCCTGAAAATATAAAGAAGTATGTGACTAGGATACAAACAAACTAAGATTTGCTCAAAAAGCACATGGACTAACTTACATCAATAATAGGAGGCTGGCCCTTAAGTCCAACTTTTAGATGATTCTTCTTTATCTCCCATACAACAAGCCTTGATTTTGTTCTATTGGGAACTGGAACATTGACAGTGACCTCTTGAAGGGACTGTGTCTAAGAGTACTTATCTAGATCAAGTCCATTGCCTTTGTTTGGAGCTGTCCAAGATTTAGAAAAGTGTAATAAAATCACTTATGGAGCTTTAGCTGATAATAATAAAATCACAGCTCAAAACAAGATCAATACTACTTATGAAGCAAACTTTTTCTGCTGCTGCTCGTCAGTAAGCGGAAAACATACTACTCTCACAGTTCCCCGCCTTCTCACGATTGTTATTTATTGCCCATATTTCATCAAACTTACAAAGCAAACTTTTCGCTTATTATACCGTTTCCTTTGCAAAACAAAGTAAGAATCACAAATAGAAAATAACAGATAAAGTTATAATTCAACCAACAACATGCTTTTAGTATTGAAATGTTACCACTAACATCACTTCTATCTTTATAGAGGCCAACCGATGCTTCAAACTACTCATAAAGGTCAACATTAAGTTATATAGTGACTATCTTTTAAATATTGATATAAATTTTTATATTAACTTGAAAGCCTTTTTTTTCTTGAAATTATATTATTTCCATAGACAAATATTATGTTTCAAAAATTTTGGGACTCAAATGAGACAAAGGGAATGAAATAGAACCAAAAGAAAATTGTTTGGTAGAGACTTGAGAGAATTGACCGATTTATCCTATAATGCATAAATTAAAATGATAATGATTTCAAAGCTAAATTACAAATTAATTAAAAATGAGTAGTTAACAACAAAGAACACATAGCTAAATAAAGAAAATAAAAATTATGAAATACTGAGTGTGACATCCAAATGCAAACAGCTCATCATCGACCATTCCTATTAGGGTTTGGAAAGAGATTAAAAGATAGAACCAAGCCCAAAACGCATGATCACCTAATTTGAATCAATCAACACTAAAGAAATTTAAACAAAATTTCATAAACAAACCCAAAAAACTTGTTATAAAAGGAATATAACTTCTTTAACTAGCTTTTCATTTGGAAAAAGAAAAAGATCCAATTACATGTGTTAATATAAACCAATTCAATCATAAACCCAATTATAATATAAGTGTCATTACCTTTTAGTGTGTAAAAGGTTCAGCTAGATTACAAGGCAATTTTAGTTTTATCAAATTACACAAGGCAATTCAACAAATAATCAACCATGAAAAGCTGCGAAACATATGGTATCATTCACTAACAAATTCAACATTCACAGCAATGCAAGTGAAAGTCACCAATGTCACCACCGAAAAGCCTTTAGATACAAATTTTAATCATCCCATCAGAACAGATAACCAAACATAACAAACTAAAATAGAAGGTATTATTGACTATCCTAATTCAAATTTTCACCACAATGTAAATACAAGAAATGAAAGCAATAAACATGAAACACTATGTAACCATCTTACCCTCTCAGTAACAACCGAGCCTTTATCTTCCAAAGATAGGAAACCTCGGCAATCGAAAATATCTGCTGCATATGAAGCCATGTGGTTCCAGTCTCCTTTCTTTGAATGCAAGCTATGACGGACTTCATACTCCCCAACTTCCCCGACCTCACGCAAATGATGACAAAGGGTGTCAATCATAGCATTGGTCTTTGCAAATTCACCCCGCAACCAATAGATAAAGGAATAGGAAACTGCATTTTATCTGATAAAACTGCATTTCCCGATGGCATTGCCATTGAGGAAAAAGAAAAAAACGCTCCCAAACCGACAAAAAAATTAAACTGCTAAAACAACATATATAAATTAAAAATACCCAAAAACAGATCTAATTAGCTTAAATCCCACAGAATCCAACGTGATCACGTAAAATCACAAACAATTTTTTGTTTTTAACTCAACTTAATCCAACTTCAAAATAGATATAATTAGTGAAAAAAATTAAAAAGCGAGTCTTTATTTACTTTTTAAAGGGTTAAAAGCCGATCTAAAGATTGGTTTGGTCGGTCCAGATGTAGTAAAAATGGGAACTTTGCTTTGGTTGTGCGTAGATTGTGAAAAGGGAAGCAATTTAGGGTTTGGGTATCTGGTTTTTTGAAAGAAAAACATATCAAATAAAGAAAATAACCAGTCAAATTGAAATCTGAAGCAGAAAAGAAATATGCTTTTGAACCCAAAATTTATCGAGGAGATGAGCAGAATATAGAAGAAAATAAAGAGAATGAGAGGAAACACGGAAGAATTCGTTATCCTAGGTCGTCTTCTTCGTCCTTGAAAACATCTTACGGGTCCAAATCCATTGTTAAAGATGAAATTTTTCAAAGGCCATGGATCTTCTTCCATTCCCGAGCATAATATTGCTCAAAGGCCATGGATCCGCTCTCGATTGCAACACTATTAATCTCTAAAGAAAGAGCCGAAAATCCAACAAATTCCTAAGTTTATAAGAAGGGTGTGGATAAAAAGAGTCCACTGAGCTTCAATTCAATGGCTGTTTTACTCCCAAAAAAGAAGAACACACAAAGAAAAAGAAGAAGAGAACTAGACGATGATGAAGGAGAAAGACTTGAGGGGATTTTAGGGATTTAGGAGTAGGGAAAAGGGGGGAAATGAACTAGGAGAACGAAATTGGGGAAAATTTAAGTGTTATCGTGTGGGTAAAAAACAAGAGAGCAAAACGAGTTTTGTGCAAAAATTATTTAACATTTGCGGCGTTTTTAATCAAAGCGCATAGCTAAAAGGGATATCTCTAATGGCATTTCACTTAAAACGCCACTAAAAAAATAAAAAAACTTTAAAACATAAAAAATAAAATTATTTAATATATAAATTAAAAATAATTAGTTATATATTTAAAAAATTTTAAAATTATTTTAAATAATAGTATTTTAATTTCTTTATTTAAATAAATATTTTTTAAAATTTAAATAATATTTAAAATAATTAGATAAAATTTGAAATCTTAAAAATTATTTAAAATTTGAAATTATTTAATATATAAATTAAAAACAAATCAGTCATATACCCTAAAAAACTTTAAATTTATTTTAATAATAGTATTTCGAATTGTTAACATATATTTTTCACACTAATTACCCTAAACCCCTAACCCCTATCTCGTTAACTTCTAGACCCTAACTTCTATCTTTTAACCCATAAAACCTAAACCCATATCCCTTAATCCCCAATCCATAACCACTAACCCTTAAACCTTAAATCATAAACAATATGTTTAATTAGATTCCTTTAAATTCGTTTTATATTTGATAGCCCGATTCACACTATGGCAAACACGTACGACATCGTTATTGTAATATTTATACTAACATTTTTTTAAAATTTTTATTATTTCTTAAGATAAGACATGCTATGTCAGGAATATTTATCTATATGGCATGTCACATGTTACTTTTTGATTGATTTTGTATAACGTGTTATCTTTCATTATGGTTAAATCCGTTAATAATAATTTTTATTAATAGAGGGGATTAATTGATTTTATTTTTACTAAATTTTATTAATATGTTAACTCATAATTAATTTTTAAAATAAATTATTAATATATTTATTTATTTTCTGAGACAAATAGTTATAAATGAATAGAACTAAGATTATCACCACGCGTTGCATGATTTGATTGATTGTTATATTTTAATCAATTTATTTTACATTTTAAGCACTTTATAAATAAAATTCACAAAATAAGTTTCAATTTTAATTTTCTTTTAAGTGAAATAAAAAAGGAAATAACATTATTTAAAAGTTATAAAAATAACTTCCAAACAATAGAAAAAATTAAAGCATAATATTAAATTAAAATGTAACTACTAGATTATTGCATATAAATTGTTTGTAACAGAAATTTAATTGGTTAATGGTTTCTTGTTTGCGATTTAGGAGTTTATATATGGTCGAGTATTTAGAGTTATGATTTAGGGTTTAGAATCTAAATCGATATTTAGAGTTTAGGGGTTTAAATTGTATAGGATTTACAATTTAGGGTTTAGGGATAAGTGTTTAGGGTTTTGGATTTGGGATTTATGGTTTAGGGTTTAGGGTTTATGGGGTTGGGGGTTTGGGGTTAAGGGTTAGGGTTTTAGGGTTTATAGTTTAGGGTTTAATGTTTATGGTGTAGAGTTTAGGGTTTAGGGATAAAGAAATGCACAATCAGATTTAATTTATTGCATATATTTTTCTAATTTGTTAATGATTGAATGAAATTTGATATTCTATCTTCATTAATCGATAAACCCTAAACCTGTGAACCTTAAACCATAAACCCAAGCCATAACTAAAACCCTAAACTCTAAGCCATAGACCATATATAAACCCTAATTCCTAAATCTTAAAATACTGAACTCGAAACCCTAGTCAGCCCATACAAACGACTAAAGTACCCTTAATTATAGCCTTAAACCCTAAATTATTTAGATAATTAGTTTTGAATATTATATAATATTTCTTTCAATATTTTAATAAATTTAAATAACGTTAATTTCAATTTACTAATTACTTTTGTTTCTCTACATATGTATGAGTTACAATTTTTTTTTTAATTTTAATATATATATATATAAAGCTTATCTATTATCTTTTAAATAATATAAAAAATATTTATAATTTATATATATATATATATAAGAAATTAAATATGCTAGGCGTACTCCTTATTATACCCATGAAACCCTAACACATCCCCCTTACACATTAAACCGCAAATCATAAACCACATATAATCCTTAAACATTAAAATAGTAACTCCTAAACCTTACACTCTAAACTATATATATATGCTAAACCCTAAACTATGATGGTAATTAATTTAATATTTTCAAATTAATATATATCTTTTACGATTATATAATAAATTATTTAATATATAAATTTAAAAAATCCAAAAAATGGCTAAAGAAACGGTCGGATTTGTTAGCGGCGTTTTTCGAAGCGCGCTAAAGGTCCGACCTATAGCGCGTTTTTCGTAAGCGCGCGCTAAAAGGTCCGCCTATAGCGGCGTTTTCCCAGAAGCGCCGCTAAAGGTCTGGCCTATAGCGGCGTTTTCCCAGAAGCGCCGCTAAAGGTCTGGCCTATAGCGGCGTTTTCCCAGAAGCGCCGCTAATGGTCTGACCTATAGCGGCGTTTTTCCGAAGCGCCGCTAATGGTTCGACCTATAGCGGCGTTTTCCTGAGCGCCGCTAAAGGTCGACTTATAGCGGCGTTTTCCCAAGCGCCGCTAAAGGTCGACTTATAGCGGCGTTTTTCCGTAAGCGCCGCTAAAGGTTCGGCTTATAGCGGCGTTTTTAAAGCGCCGCTAAAGGTCTTACTTATAGCGGCGTTTGAACAATAAGCGCGCGATAGATCATTTTTAGCGGCGTTTTTGAAATAAACGCCGCTATTACTCATTTTTTAGCGGCGGTTTCCTTCAAACGCCGCTAATGTATAAAATTTGCGGCGTTTTGCTTTAAAACGCCACTAAAAACGCCGCTAAAAGTCTGTTTTGGTGTAGTGAATATTTCTTTTTAAATCAAGTCTTGGCTCGACCCGATCTATAGGTAACTCTACTCTATGTCTTACCAACACTCATGCATAATTAATTAAATTTCATATTTCGATATTCTAAAATCAAATTAAATATCATACATGCTAAAAGAAAATACAACCTAAGTCTCATGGTACAGTTCAAAATAAAATAGTACAATCTTTGAATAATAATAATCGAGCTGAGACCCCTCCTAATGTCGTGTCTGCCTCCTAACCTAGTGGGTTATCTGAAAAGATGGAAAAAATACAAGGAAGTGAGCTGTGAAGCTCAGTGTGAGTTCCACCACAAGAAAAATTAGTGCAACCGATTAGCTTACAAAATCAAATCACATAGAGTAATTCACAATAGCATTTTGAGTATATCAGTTTATCATATCAGCTCAACAATGTATATACATATTCACATATATGATCTCAAAAATCTCAAATAGTATGCACATGCTTTATGAATACAATACAGGCTTAATAGAAAAGATCCTACCCAGCTGGAGTTCCCTAGAACTCGTCCATCCCTACACACCGAGTTGTGGATAAACTACAAAAGTTGTAGGTTAATACGCTATCAGATAATATGTGGATGAAACACCAGAGTTGCATATAATTTTATTTGAATTTAATTATAAAATATAAAATATAAAAAATAAATTATTATTTTATTATTCTTTGAATGATAATATAAACTACTGGACAGATAGATCTTAAGTTGAGCTTGAATTTTTTTTAAAATCAAGCCTCGATTCGACCTGGCTTATTGGCTAATTCTACTCTATGTCTTACTTCCATCCATAAATATGAGTAATTTCATAACTACTACACCAAGCACCATTTGATATTTGTTATTTTTCATTGTTCATATCACATTTGATATTTATTAATTAATTGTAATGCTTTCAATTTACATTTAACACATAAGCATAAAAAAAAAATTATTAATATCTCACCTAAGATCAAATCGGTTTACAATATGATTCGAGTTTTACCATTCCCTAAAAAAATATAGGTGGAACCCCATGTGATATCGATGGTCTGATGGTTAAGGGTGTTCACCACCCCAAATGTGGTTTGGGTTCGTGTCGTGCTAGTTGCATTTGTTGTTGGGCTTTACCTTGTTATTGTAATTCACCATATATATATATATATATATATATATATGTAAAATGATTTATTTGACCCTCTAACTTTACAACAAAAGTCATTTTAACCCTCTATTTATTTTTTCGCCTCTTTTAGATCTTAAACTTGCGTTTGTTTGTTAAATCACCCCAAAGTGTATGTCAACAATTAATTATTTTTAATTTTTTTTAAAAAAATTATGAAATTATTAAAAAGTATAAAAATATATTAAAAAATATTTTTAAATTTTTAAAAAATTAATTTTTAATGTGGTATATTTGTCGATGCCGCGTTAGCAAAGTTAACAAACGTTAATTTTTTTCATCTATTTTGAGGTGATTTGACAAACAATATAAGTTAAAGGGATAAAAGAGGCGAAAAATTAAATACACAGTATATCTATATCTCTAACCTTAGGGGTGGTAGGGCCTAACCCTAAATTTTGTAAAATTTTATTTTAACTTTTTATTTTTTTTAAATTTTATAAATAAATAAAATAAACATATAAACAATAATAATATTATTAATTACATATAATTCAATTGGAATCGAGTTTTAAGCTTTAAACGAATCTAAATAAATTTATTCATGAACTCTAGTTAATTTCTTATTCATGCTTCACAAACAAACCAACAGAATGTCTAAAAACGACAAGTGGATAATGGCAGCGAGAACGGGACATGGGAAGCTTAGGAAGAACAAGATCATCCTTTTATTGAAACCAGTTGGGTTAATATACTATTACTACTTAAATTCAGTCTTAATGTTTAATTTGGTATTTAAATTCTTTTTTTTTATCTCAATTTGATATCTAAATTTAGTTTTAATGTTCATTTTAGTACGAATGTGAGTTTTTTTTTGTCCCAGTTAAATACTTAAGTTTAGTTTTAATGTTCATTTTGATATCATAGCATTTTTTCCTCAATTAAGCACCTATGTTTTTTTATTAGAGCACACATGTCAAATACTCATTAAATCACTTTATGTCGTTTGATTTGTGCATTGAACATTGAACATTGAAGCTAAATTCATATACCAAATTGGGAAAAAAAACACAAGTATCACATCGAACACTAAGCAAACACATGCACCAAATTGTATATTAACCCAAATAGTTTTTCATACACTTGAATTGGATTATTATTGCATGAAAATAAAAATAAAATGAAATTCACATGTATTGCCTTACAAAACAAATTCATTCATTCATCAATTAGATTTGTTTTTGGTTCATCGAATTATACAAATTTATCCCAAATTTGCAAATTCCGTCCCTGATTTCAAAAAAGCAAGCAATGTCAGAACCACCATTGAAACCAGTTCTCCAAAAGCCACCTGGATACAGAGACCCAAACTTACCGGCGGCGGCTCAGTCTGGGTTTAGGCCGCCGCCGCGTAAACCAGTACTCCCGCCATCTTTTAACCCAAGGAGACGAAATCGTAGCTTCTGTCGTGTTTGTTGTTGCTGGCTCTGTATCTTCGTATTGGTCTTGGTTCTCCTCGCCGTCATCGGCGGTTTAGTTTTCTACATTTGGTTCGACCCGAAATTCCCCGTGTTTCATATTCGATCGTTTCGGATAACCCGGTTTAACGTCACCAAAAGACCCAACGGAACCTACCTCGACGCCGCGATGACGACGAGGCTCAAAATAAAGAACCTGAACGTGAAGATAACGTACTATTACGGCGAAACGGAGGTTGGAGTGAGTATCGGGGAAGGCGGAGATAAGACTTCGGTGGGAACGACAGCGGTGCAGGGTTTCACTATGTGGAAACAGAGTACGACGAGCTTGAAAGTGGAGAAGAAGGTGAGTAATACGCTGGTGAATGATTGGGTCGGGAAGAGGCTATGGAGCCGGTACCGGAACAAGATATTGGCGGTGAACGTGGAGGCTCGGACGAAAGTTGGTGTGAGTGTGGCGGGGTTGAAGGTTGGTAAGGTGTAACAACTCGGTTTAGACCCTAGTCGGAACAGTGGTTTCGGGACCACAAATCTGAGGTCATAAAAATATCTTAATATTATTTTCTGTATTTATGATATGTGATTGAGCATGTGTGAAAATTCTGTGTGAAAATTTTATCATTTGTGTGCTTAATTTGAGAAAAGGATTAAATCGCATAAAATGTAAAAGTAGCCTTCTATTTGAATAATGGCCGAATTGATGTGTCTTTATAAGAGGAAGTCCTTATGATATAAATTGACCATTGAAGTTTTGAGTGGACAAAGATGGACAACCATTAAGTATATATATTATGTTTTATTAAAGGACATTTTAGTAAATTATGCATTATTATGATTTATAATAAAAAAAAAGCTTAAAAATAAGCCATTATATTATGTTCATCCACCGAAATTACAAAGGAAAGAAAAAGAAAAAGAGTTGTTAAGTTTCGGCAAGGGTTTAGCTTGATTCAAGGTATGTTTTGTTTCAGTTTTTGATAATTTCTACGTTTTTGTGATCGTTGCTTCGTGTTCTTCAAAACCCATGCTTTAATTTTAGAATTTGATGGTGATTTTGAGATATGCCATTGATGAATGTTTGAGCTTTGCGAGAGTTGATGATGAAATATGAAAGATATGTGAAAGATTAACATGTTTTGTCTTTGAATTTTTGGTGAAATTGAGTAATTTGGGCTAAATTGTGAAAATGAGAAATTAGAAGACTAAAATGTGAAATAAATGAAATATATGGGCTTGTATAAGCACAAGGAAATTTCGGCTAGGCATAAGTGAAGAGAAATTTTGTGTATTTTGTGATTTTGTGAAATAGGGACTAAAGTGTCAAAATGTGAAAATATGAGGGCTATTTTGTAAAATGCCCTAAAAATGTGTGTTTGGACTAAATTGAATGAATTGGTGAATGAATGAGCTAAATTTGAATATGTATAGACCAAGAAAGGAGAGATTCAGATCG
Source organism: Gossypium sturtianum (assembly GCA_025698515.1). Taxonomy (NCBI): domain Eukaryota; kingdom Viridiplantae; phylum Streptophyta; class Magnoliopsida; order Malvales; family Malvaceae; genus Gossypium; species Gossypium sturtianum. Next base: position 38,431,230 of record CM046954.1, read on the forward strand.
AGATCGAGGCAAAGACAAAGTTCAGATATTTCTACGTCCGAGGTAAGTTCGGATATAATACGTGTTCTTAAATTATGTTTAGATGCTATGAAATGAATAGTTATGTGATTATTAAATTAGAAATTCTATGTATGGAATCAAGTTAGGTGGCACTAAGTGTGCGTAACTAGAAAGGAGACAGAGATGATTAGCACTGTGTGTGCGAAATAATAGAAGCTTCAGCTTTTTGATTGGCACTGTGTGTGCGATATCGAATTAATTTCGGTTTTGTACTGAGGCACTAAGTGTGCGATGTTGTTCAAGCTTCGGCTATGAATTGGGCACTAAGTGTGCGATTGAGTTGAAGAGATAGTGAACAGTGAGTAAATTTTGGTATCGAGCATTGAATAGCAAGAACGTTAGTCAACTAAGTGTTGGCGAAGGTATGTTTCGAACCTACGTGGTTGATGATATTATTTAAGGTTGAATAGATGGATGTATGAGTATATGGTAGAGGATGATATTGTGTTTAGTTGTGAATCTATCTAAGTGATGGTTTATTTATGTATTGATATTGCATTGTTGAGTAATATGTATTATATTACGAACTTACTAAGCTCTTAAGCTTACTGTGTGAAGTTTTCTCTGTTTCACGGTGTCTTTAAAGCTAGCTCGAATTAGGGGATCGTCAACGACTCAATCACACTATCGGCTATCTATTTTGGTACTTTTGAAAGATGTATATATTTGGTATATGGCATGTATAGGCTAGTTGATATGTTATATTTTGAGATGTTTGAGCCTTGCCATGTGATATGGCTTGGAAGTTGAATGATATTGATTATTATATATATGGGTTATGAAAATGGAATTGGTATGTTTCATGCTTAAAAGGTTGATGAGTATTGTGGTTTAAATGTAAACTTGTGGTATGGATTATATGATGCTTGACTTATATGCTTTGGTATGTGAAATTTGGTATTTTGGATGGACTCATTTGAGTTGAAATTGAGTATGGATATAGATGGTATAGTTGATGGTTAATTGGTGCATATATTGGGATGTTTTGGTTGCCATTTGAGGTATAAATGCTAATGGTTTGATGCTTGTTAGTGATCCTAAGTGTGGATGGCATGTTTGGCCTTGTAAATGGCCTAGAAATGCCCACACGGTTGAGCACACGGGCGTGTGGCTCGACCGTGTCATTAAGGTTCGTAAATTGATACAAGTCAGACTCGACCACAGGCAAGACACACGGGCGTGTGACTGGCAGTGTGGTGCAAGTCAGTGTCGACCACGGGTGAGACACACGGGCGTGTCTCATGCCGTGTGGGCAAGTCAGTATGTATGCCCTGTTTTGCCACGGCTTGGACGTACGGGCGTGTCCACACGGCCTCCCCACACGGGCGTGTGACCTCTATAACTTAGAAAAATGTTTGATTTTATGAAAAATTTTGTATGATTCCGGTTTAGTCCCGACCCCTTCCTAGTGCTTGTTTAAGGCCTCGTAGACCTCGTAAATGGACTATATGTATATATTTTGATATGATTGAATGATGAAATACTTTGTGTTATAAAATGACTGTAAAATGTTCCGATATGTTCCAGTAATGCCTCTTAACCCTAGACCGGTGATGGTTACGAGTTAGGGGTGTTATATTTTATTGGTATCAGAGCTACGGTTTAGTCGATTCTAGGACTAACGTGGCCGTGTGAGTCTAGCTATACATGCCATATATATAATTGCGATAGTGCGATGAATCCTGACAGTTAAAAATGTGTTTTTGTATAGTAAATGGATCCCGATCGAGCAGTTGCTGATGATGTAGAGAGCAATGCGCCTGCTCCCGCTCAAGGGACAACGCCGGTCACATCTAGGCCGAATGTTAGTAGCCACGAGGGAGAGGCTAAGTAAGCCTTCTTCCAAATGTTGAGTGAGTGGTTTACGGAGTTCGTTCGAACGAATCCGGCTGCTTAACAACCTTCACCCCCACAAGTACCTGTTGTGCCACAAGTTGTAGATCCGATCCGATTGAATAAACCTCCTGTAGATAAAATTCGAAAGTATGAGGCCGAAGAGTTTAGGGCCACAGTTGATGATGATGCTGAGCGAGCTGATTTCTGGCTTGAGAATACAGTTCGAGTGTTTGATGAGATGTCATTAACTCCTGAAGAATGCATAAAATGTGTTGTTTTCTTGTTGAGAGATACGGCATATAATTGGTGAAAAATGTTGATATCCGTGGTTCCGAGAGAGAGAATCACCTGGGATTTCTTTCAAGTTGAATTTTGAAAGAAGTATATCAGTCAACGATTCATAGATCAAAAATGTAAAGAATTCCTTGAGCTGAAACAGAGCCGTATGTCAGTTACTGAGTATGAACGGGAGTTTGTGAGATTAAGTCAGTATGCACGAGAATATGTTTCAACCGAAGCTACTATGTGTAAACGTTTTATTGAAGGGCTGAATGAAGACATTAAATTGCTGGTTGGAATACTCGACTTGAATGAATTTGTTGTGTTAGTTGAAAGAGCTTGCAAAGCCGATGAGCTTAACAAAGAAAAGAAGAAAGCAGATTCTGAGGCTAAAGATGAAAGAAAAAGATCGATGAGTAAGTTGTCTCAACCTTCGACGAAGAGATTTAGAGATGCAAGTAATCGTTCAAATGCTTCGTTTGGACATTCGAGTAGAGATCGTGCGAGACAAAGTGTTGGTCCAAGAACTCAAACTCCGATTGAATCAAGTGTTGGTAGTGTTAAAAGCAACAAGCCTGAGTGTAAACAGTGTGGAAGACGACATGTTGGAGAATGCTGGGGCAAGTACAACAATAGAACTTGTTATAAATGTGGATCACGAGATTATTTTATTCGAGATTGCCCGAGTTAATGAGAAAGATAATGTTCAGAGTGCGAGACCGAGTAACACGACGGCTAGGGGTAGACCACCCAGAAACATTAGAAATGTGAGTGGAAGTCAAAGAGGGACCACTGATACAGCTGTGAGATCCGAGGCGAGAGCACCTGCCCGAGCCTATACTATTCGCGCTCTTGAAGAAGCGTCATCTCGCACGTCACATCGGTACTTTTACTCTATTTGATCTCGATGTGATTGCATTGATAGATCCGAGGTCTACTCATTCGTATGTATGCATGAACTTAGCATCCGATGAAGACTCTACTGTTGAGTCTCTTGAGTTAAAGTTCGTAATTAGAGTATCGAACCCCTTAGGCAAGTGTGTTCTGGTTGATAATGTGTGCAAGAACTGTCCGTTGATGTTTCGAGATATTTGTTTTTCAGCTAATTTGATGTTACTACCATTCGATGAATTTGATATAATTATGGGTATGGATTGGCTTACTTTGCATAATGCTATTGTGAATTGTAAACGGAAGAATATTGATTTGAGAAGTCAGAATGGTGAGATAGTCCGAATTGAATCCAATGTTTTGAATGGGTTACCGGTTGTGATCTCAGTGATGAAAATTCAAAGTTATGTGAAAAAGGGTTGTGAAGCCTATCTTGCGTATGTGATAGATACAAAAGTGACTGAAAAGAAAGTTAAATCTGTGCTTGTATTTTGCGAGTTTTCAGATGTGTTTCCTGAAGAATTACCAGGATTACCTCCGATACGAGAAGTTGAGTTTGGTATTGATTTAGTGCCGGGGACGACTCCTATCTCAATAGCTCCGTATAGAATGGCACCAACAGAATTGAAAGAATTAAAGTCACAGTTGCAAGAGTTGATAGATAGAGGACTTGCACGACCGAGTTTCTCGCCCTGGGGTGCTTCTGTGTTGTTTGTGAAAAAGAAAGATGGCACTATGAGGATGTGTATTGATTACCGACAGTTGAACAAGGTGACCATAAAGAATAAATATCATTTGCCTCGTATTGATGATTTGTTTGATCAGCTGAAAGGAGCTACGGTGTTTTCTAAGATAGATTTGAGATCGGGCTATTATCAGCTACGAGTTAAAGAATAAGATGGGCCGAAAACTGCTTTCAGAACGAGGTACGGACACAATGAATTTTTAGTAATGCCTTTCGGACTAACGAATGCTTCTGCAGTGTTTATGGATTTAATGAACCGAATATTCAGATCGTATTTGGATCGATTCATTGTTGTGTTTATTGATGACATTTTGATTTATTCTTGTGATGAGACGTAACATGCCGAGCATTTGAGAATTGTGTTACAGACTCTGCGTGAGAAGCAATTGTATGCAAAGTTTAGCAAATGTGAGTTCTGGTTGCATGAAGTTGGTTTTCTAGGACATATTGTGTTAGCATCTGGTATACGAGTTGATCTGAGCAAAATTTTAGCTATTTTGGAGTGGAAGCCTCCGAGAAATGTGTCTGAAGTTCGTAGTTTTATGGGGATAGCGGGATATTATAGTCGGTTTGTGAAAGACTTCTTGATGATTGCGACTCCGTTGACAAAATTGCTACAGAAAGATGTTAAATTTGAGTGGTTAGAAAGATGTCAGCAGTGTTTTGAACAGTTGAAAACATTGTTGATAGAAGCACCAGTGTTAGTTCAGCCAGAATCGGGTAAAGAATCCATAGTCTATAGTGATGCATCGTTGAATGGTTTGGGCTGTGTGTTGATGCAAGAGGGCAAAGTTATAGCTTATGCTTCGAGACAGTTAAAGCCTCATGAAAAGAACTACCCGACGCACGATCTTGAATTAGATGCAATTGTATTTGCATTGAAGATTTGGCGTCATTACCTATTTGGTGAGAAATGTCACATTTATACTGATCACAAGAGTTTGAAATATCTAATGACTAAAAAAGAATTGAATTTGAGACAACGAAGATGGTTAGAATTACTAAAAGATTATGAATTAGTAATTGATTATCATCCGGGAAAAGCTAATGTTGTTGCTGACGCTTTGAGCAGAAAGTCTTTATTTTCTTTGCGTGCAATGAGTACTCAAATAGATTTACGTGATGATGGTTCGGTTTTGGCCGAGTTCAAAGTGAGGCCAATGTTTATACGTCAGATTTGTGATGCACAGAAAAATGATAATGAGATGATGAAAAAACGAGCTCAATGTGATTTGAATTCTGATTTAGAATTTCGAGTTGATAACGATGATTGTTCGAGATTCAGAGATCGGATTTGTGTTTCGAGGATTTCAGAGTTGATTCAGATGATTTTGAATGAAGCTCACAATAGTCGTTTGGTTGTTCACCCTGGGAGTACAAAAATGTATAATGACTTGAAATAGTTCTATTGGTGGCATGGTATGAAACGAGATATCTCAGAATTTGTTTCGAGATGTTTAGTATGTCAACAAGTTAAAGCTGAACATCAGGCTCCATCCGGTTTGTTACAACCAATTATGATTCCTGAGTGGAAATGGGAGAGAATCACGATGGATTTTGTGTCGGGATTACCTTTATCTCCGAGAAAGAAAGATGCAATCTGGGTGATAGTTGACAGATTGACGAAATCAGCTCATTTTGTTCCGGTGAGAACAGATTATTCTCTTGATAAATTAGCTGAATTGTATATTTCTGGGATTGTGAGATTGTACGGGGTGCCACTCTCTATTGTATCTGACAGAGATCCGAGATTTACCTCGCGGTTTTGGAAGAAATTGCAAGAGGCGTTAGACACAAAGTTGCATTTCAGTACTGCATTTCATCCGCAAACGGATGGTCAATCAGAGCGGATCATTCAGATTCTTGAGGATATGCTGAGATGTTGTATTCTTGAATTTGAAAGTACGTGGGAAAAACATTTGTCGTTGATTGAATTCGCATACAATAATAGTTTTCAATCTAGCATCAAAATGGCACCATATGAGGCTCTTTACGGTCGAAAATGCCAAACTCCATTGTACTGGACTGAGCTTAGCGAGAATAAGATTCACGGGGTTTATTTAATCAAAGAGACCGAGCAGAAAGTGAAAGTGATTCGTGACAGTTTGAAAGTGGCTTCAGATCGTCAGAAGTCTTATGCAGACTTGAAACGAAAAGATATCGAATTTGAGGTTGGTGACAAAGTGTTTTTGAAAGTGTCTCCGTGGAAGAAAATACTTCGATTTGGCCGAAAAGGCAAGCTGAGTCCGAGGTTCATCGGGCCGTATGGGATTATTGAAAGAATTGGGCCAGTTGCTTATAGATTATTGTTGCCACCTGAATTAGAAAAGATTCATAATGTGTTTCACGTATCGATGCTTCGACAATACAGATCTGATCCCTCGCATATAATTGCTCCTACTGAGGTTGAGATTCAGTCAGATTTGTCGTATAGTGAAGAACCGATTCGAATACTGGCACGTGAGAACAAAAAAATTGAGAAACAAAAGAATTTCTTTAGTGAAAGTGTTGTGGCATAAACAAGGAGTTGAAGAGGCTACGTGGGATCCTGAAGATGTTATGAGAGAACAATATCCGAACCTATTCACTGGTAAAATTTTCGGGGACGAAATCCCTAAAGGGGGAGAGTTGTAACAGTCCGGTTTAGACCCTAGTCGAAACAGTGGTTTCGGGACCACAAATCTGAGGTCAGAAAAATATCTTAATATTATTTTCTGTGTTTATGATATATGATTGAGCATGTGTGAAAATTTTATCATTTGTGTGCTTAATTGGAGAAAAGGATTAAATCGCATAAAATGTAAAAGTAGCCTTCTATTTGAATAATGGACGAATTGATGTGTGTTTATAAGAGGAAGTCCTTATGATATAAATTTACCATTGAATTTTTGAGTGGACAAAGATGGACAACCATTAAGTATATATATTATGTTTTATTAAAGGACATTTTAGTAAATTATGCATTATTATGATTTATAATAAAACAAAAGCTTAAAAATAAGCCATTATATTATGTTCATCCACCGAAATTACAAAGGAAAGAAAAAGAAAAAGAGTTGTTAAGTTTCGACAAGGGTTTAGCTTGATTCAAGGTATGTTTTGTTTCGATTTTTGATAATTTCTACGTTTTTGTGATCGTTGCTTCGTGTTCTTCAAAACCCATGCTTTAATTTTAGAATTTGATGGTGATTTTGAGATATGCCATTGATGAATGTTTGAGCTTTGCTAGAGTTGATGATGAAATATGAAAGATATGTGAAAGATTAACATGTTTTGTCTTTGATTTTTTGGTGAAATTGAGTAATTTGGGCTAAATTGTGAAAATGAGAAATTAGAAGACTAAAATGTGAAATAAATGAAATATATGGGCTTGTATAAGCACAAGGAAAATTCGGCTAGGCATAAGTGAAGAGAAATTTTGTGTATTTTGTGATTTTGTGAAATAGGGACTAAAGTGTCGAAATGTGAAAATGTGAGGGCTATTTTGTAAAATGCCCTAAATATGTGTGTTTGGACTAAATTGAATGAATTGGTGATTAAATGAGCTAAATTTGAATATGTATAGACCAAGATAGGAGAGATTCGGATCGAGATCGAGGCAAAGACAAAGTTCAGATATTTCTGCGTCTGAGGTAAGTTCGGATATAATACGTGTTCTTAAATTATGTTTAGATGCTATGAAATAAATAGTTATGTGATTATTAAATTAGAAATGCTATGTATGGAATCAAGTTATGTAACACCCCTAACCCGTAACCATCGCCGGTTTAGGGTTAAAGGCGTTACCGAACAGATCGAAAACTTTTACAGACATTTCATAATAGAATTCAACCAATCAGATCAAAGTGTCCCTTAAATAGGTCAACGAGACCTTTAACATGCCTTAGAATAGGGCCGGGACTAAACCGAACACATATGAAAATTATCGAAAATTTAAAACTTTTTCATCACTTCAGAGGTCACATGCCCGTGCAGTCAGGCCGTGTGCCTCACACGGCTACTAGACACACCCATGTGTCCTGGCCGTGCCAAAACAGAGCATGTATACTGACTTATTCACATGGCCACCAGACACGCTCGTGTGCCATAACCGTGTAAAATTAGGCTAGCTACTGACTTGTTCACACGGCCACCAGGCACGCCCGTGTGCCACAGCCGTGTAACCTGCCCAGGTACACTACGAAGTGGCCCTTGAGCCACACGGTAGAGACACACGCCCGTGTCCCTTGGCCATGTATGCAAAATAGGCCATTTGCAAGGCCAAAAATGCCACCCACACTTGGGTCATACTTACAAACGCATACAAGCATGTTTTCACACATAATTGACAACCCAATTCATGTCAAATGATCAACATATCATCCTATCCAATTTCATTTCAAGTCATGCCAACCTACATACCAAATTGCACAACTAAAACACATATATAACCAAGCATGTTACATCCACATCTTACCTTTGATATAACCATTTCATTGACTAAATATATGCACTCATATTGCATCAATAGGCTTACCATAATCTTGACCATATCACTTGCCATCAAGCCATACTAAAACATGCATCATATATCATATTCACTCATGCTTATTATCAATATTTACCTAGCCACATCACATGGCTATTTACATCTCAAACATATACCAAATGACTAGCCTATACATGCCATATTTAGTTATATACACATTCAAAAGTACCAAAGTTGAGTTTGATAGTGTGGTGATGATCCTTGACGATTTTCAAGCCTTTCGTAGCTTTGACAACCTATAAAACAGAGTAAACACACACACAGAGTAAGCTTTCCAAAAGCTTAGTAAGCCATATACAAATAAACTTAGCATATAAGCATTCAAAACATATAATCAATATGGATTCATGATAAACCGTAATAGTAACATATTTTAAGCCCATATTTAGCATGCTTTTGGATGATTTAGGCCTTGAATTATGTAATTTGGTGTTCTTAATCCTTTGTTTTCATGTTTTATACTCAGGAAAGCACCGGAGGATGAAAAGAACGAGAAACGGGCCTAAAATAGAGTAAATGGGTCATACCACAAAATTGACACGGCCTGGGCCCGAGACCACACGGTCGTGCTCCTTCAGCAGCCTCGAACACGGCCTAGCTACGATTCACACGGGCGTGTTCCATGGCCGTGCCCCTGCCGTGACAAAGAGAAATTTAACTCGGATTAGGATACTTAGATGCGAAGTAAATTCCAAAGCCTATATAAACACCCTAAGTATGACCTAAAAAGGGGGAGACCCAGGACTTTAGTCAGGGGGCGTCCAGCTAGGTCGAAGGAGGCAAATTTGTGGGAATTTACTCGAAGATTGCCAGTTGATTCATCTCAAGAAGCCGGAATCATACTCAAGACGGAGGATCTCTCCTTCAATTCCTTCAGGGGGTTTTAGGGATTTCTTATATTTTGTTTTATCTTTTCTTCTGAGATGTTTTCTTTTATTACTATGAACTAAACCCTCAGATACCTGAGGGGGATGAAACCTAAGATGAATCTTGTTATCGTTTGCTGAACTATATGATAAATACTTGATTTGTTCTTAATTATGTGTTCTTAATTCTTGTGTTGATATTTCCGGGGTATTAATTCAAGTTTGATGTGCTTAGGTGGTGGAGCAAAAGTCCCTGCCTAAGAGTAGATCTAGCATAGTTAAGCGGAGTTGATCGCACGCCTAGAGATAGGGTGACGAGATTTTGCCGGATTAGGGTGAAACCTAATATGGGAGTCCATAGATCGAGTTAATGCAATTCTAGGGGTTTTAATTAGAAGGAGATTTCAATTAATCAACCTAGGGTTAGACGTTATTCGCCTCGAGAGAGGGTCTAATATACATTAGGGAATCCTACGGATCAAGTCTAGTGAATAAATCGTTTGGTTCAGAGATAGATAATAAGTGAAGTCTAGGTAGATTCTTCCTTGGGTATCGTCTTAATCAATTGGTTTTTCCCACAAGTATTTTCCCCAAATTCATTCTTCTTTGTCTTAGAGTTTTTAGTTTAGTAGTTAGTTAATTTAGATTAAACAACCAATTTCCTTTACTTTAGGCTAAATAATAAAAATAAAGTTAGTATTAGTACTTTTAGTTCTTTTGGGTTCGACAATCCGGTCTTGCCTTAACTATACTACTGTTCGATAGGTGCACTTGCCTCAAATCGTTGTCATAGTTAGTTTCCAAGTTCGATCATTCTCATTATAAATTTTAAGACTTTGACATCGCATAAAACAACGATCAAGTTTTTTGCATCGTTGCCGGAGAACTAAAATATTAAGAACACTCATTTTTTATTACTTTAGCCATTATTATTATTATTTATTGCAATTTATCTATTTATTAATTTTAATTATTATTATTATTATTATTATTTTACTTTGCTAATTTTTCTTCTGTTTGATTTTGGAAGATAATTTTAGAGGATATGGCACTGAATAACTATCAGTGGCAAGTTATGAGGACAAAGCCTACTAAAGCAGCCGATGTTTTCAACCTTGACATGGTCACCATGTTATCTAACCAGGTAGAGCTTTTAAATAAAAAATTTGATGGTTGGTATAGCTCTACGCAGGTACATCCGGTTATACGGTACGATACAGATGGAAGAGGGGTGAACAACACAGAATATCTATCCTACAACCCTAGCACCGAGAATGAACAAGTCAACTATATAGGTAACTATTCTAGATTTCAAAATAATCATTATAGTAACACTTATAATGCAGGTTGGAGGTACCATCCCAACTTCTCATGGGGTAGTCAAGGAAATCAGAGACAACAACCCCTCCCAGGCTTTCAACAGCAACCCTACCCACAAGAGAAAAAACCGAACCTTGAGGAGATGCTGACAAAATTCATAGCGATGACAGAAACACATTTCCAAAACACCGAAACAGCACTCAAAAAGCAAGAAGCATCGATTCAAGAGATCCAGAATCAGGTAGGTCAACTTACCAAGCTGATCTCAAAACGACCACAAGGAAGCTTGCCAAGCAACACTGAAACTAGCCCTAAAGAGAAAATTCAAGCCACAACTATTTACGATAATGAAGGGTTAAGTGAACCAGAACCAAGGCAAGAAAACGTAGCAGATAAAGGTAAGGTTGAGGTGAGCCATGATAGACCAAAACCGGCAATTACAGAGTACCAACCTCATGTGCCATATTCTGGTGCAATGAAGAAAGACCACACAGAGGAACAATTCGGTGAACTCACACTTCGTGAAGGCGACGAAATGATCACTCTTCCGGCTCTTGACTCAGCTAGGACATCGAGTAATAAATGTACTAATGTAAATTCTATTGATAACCATTTGGTTCAACCTTCTTTACAGGAAGCATCACGAAATCACCTAGCTGAGCCAGATCTTAGACCTCGTACCCATAAAGAAATAATCCATGAAGAACTAAGGCTTCAGGTCGATAAACTAGACGAGTGGAAAACACACTTTCAAAAGAAACTAGGAATACACGAAGTGAAACCGAAGGAACCCCCAGACGAGCTGATAGGAACAACAAATCACTTCAAAATAGGGGATCAGGTATTGTTGAATACGGAAGACCCTCGAATTACCACTTCAAACATCAAAACAAATGAAGAAATCACCTTTAAAGTACTTAATGTCTTCCTATACGGGACAGTCGAGGTAAGCAAACCTAAATTCAACACTTTTGAGGAAAACACTACTCGACTTAAACTATATATCAATAAACGAATTGATCGCATGAGAAAGGATTTTCACCTCCTCAAACCACCATGATTATGCGAATAAGAGGTAAGTCTAGCTCAAGACTTTAAACGAGCGCTTCTCGGGAGACAACCTGAGCACTAACCCCACTAACATCCATATTTTTGAATTTTAGCATCTAACTAAAAGCTAACCAAAATTTTAAGCGCAGGCTTCCCTACCACACGGCCTTGCACACGGCCGTGGCCGTGGCCGTGTAGAAACAGGACAAAACTTATCCCAAAACACGGCCGTGCGATTCGACCGTGGTCGAAACTAAGAAATCTACACAGGCGTACGACACGCCCGTGGGACCTTTGAGTCCATTTATATTTTTCTTTTTCTTTTATTTTAATTTTCAATTTCTTTTCTTTTATCCTTCTTGTCTTTAAATTTATATTATTATATTTTGATTCCTCTGATTTAGGTTTAAGGGGCTGTTAACGAACAGCACCAACCTCCACTAGATATGTCAGCATCTTCACATTTCATCATCACACCCACCTCGCGAACCATCCAACAATAAGGACTTTTCAGTCCATTAGATCTTTTCTTTTAGTTTTATTTCACTTTTTACACTCTTTCTTTCTTTTTATTCTTCTTTTCTTTAAATATATAATTAGTATAATTTGAATTATCCTTATTATTTCCTAGCTAATTCTTCACGAGTTACCCAATTTCTTCATCTAGCGTAGAAATTGTTGGCGGCCACCACACCACCACCAAAGATGCCTCCTATAACTTATCTTTCACCTCCAAATCAAATTTCTACACTTCCAACTCAAGGAATCCATCCAAAATTCAGGGAGTTTCACCTCTCTCCCTATCTTTTGATTTTCTATTATATTGTTTTTATCTATCTTTGTACATTGAGGGCAATATACATCTTAAGTGTGGGGGGTGAATCTTAAAAGTGCCTAATTTTTTTCATTATTCTCTAATCCTGAATTATATCTTGTTCTTAAGTAATTTTCTCATATTACGATTAAAATGAAATTTCCCCTGATTTATGATTTTTATTGATATGTTTTGGATTAAGTCATAGTTAATTGTGCATTGATGATTTAAACTTTAAGGGACTAGGGAATCAAGCATGATAAGTCTATTTTCAAAACAATTAAAAAAAATTTTTAGGTTGTCTACCTGAGTTTAATTATTACCTCGAAATTTGAAATTTACAAGGTTGATGTCAAAAACCCATAATTTTTGTGAGATCTCGAGCCTTATAGAGCATATATTCTTTTTCTTGCTCACTTTATTGATTATGAGTGTGTCAACATTGGTTTTTATTCTAGAACTTGCTTCGATTATACATGTCTAGACCACACCTTTGATTTGATATACAGAGATGATAAAGGCACCTAGGATTTAACCCACTTGAGATGATAAAGGCACCTAGGATTTAACACACTTACTCCACTAAAATCCTACCTTCATAATTAACCCCTAGTGAACCCCGTTGATCCTAATAATTTTTTTATTGACTCACCCACTAATATTAACCCAAAACCCTTTGTTTTTGTTATCACCATTCCTTTTGACTACCCTTATATCAAGATTTGATTTGACCGATTGCCTGTTTATTCCAATAGTAAACTCATCATTTATTATGTATACTTGATTTGTTCTTAAAAAAAAATCGAAGTATATTCATTATTAGTTCTGTGATTAAGTGAGCTTTTGCATCTAAATTCCAATTATTGAAGAAGAAGCTCGTATTAGTAGTAGTATTATTATTACAAGTTCTCAATTGATGTACTTATTTATATCCAGCTCATTGTTTCTAGTTAGGCAATCTGTCAATTCAATCTCGATTCTAACCTTCTAATTCAGCCTATATCCCCACCTTTAACCCAAGCCCCGTTACAACCCTATTAAAGACCTTTTGATTTGTGTATCATCTCATTTTACAGTGGTGGAGATTTGATTTTCATGCAAGCCTATGGGATTAACTCTTCATGTTTGACTTTTGAGTGCTTAATTCTGAACCTTAAACACTTCGAGTGATTTGAGTGAATCTTTAGTGAGGATGTCAATTCTTGTTGATTTTGAACCAGAGGTAATTATTTAGATGAGAGGAAACACCTACGTTTTGTGCTACAAAAATGTATGACTTAGATTGTTTGAATCTTTAGGACTCTTTGAGTTGAATTATCCATGTATGAATTATCTTTGAATTATGATGAAACATTATTGATGAATATTATGAATCGAGGAAGTTTGTTTTAATTATGAGTTGAGAATTTTGCTTGAGGACAAGCAAAAGCTTAAGTGTGGGGGTATTTGATAAACCCTAATAGTAACATATTTTAAGCCCACATTTAGCATGCTTTTGGATGATTTAAGCCTTGAATTATGTAATTTGGTGCTCTTAATCATTTTTTTTCATGTTTTATACTTAGGAAAGCATCGGAGGATGAAAAGAACGAGAAACGGGCCTAAAACAGAGTAAATGGGCCATATCACGAAATTGACACGGCCTGGGCTCGAGACCACACGGTCGTGTTCCTTCAGCAGCCTCGAACACGGCCTGGCTACGATTCACACGGGCGTGTTCCATGGCCGTGCCCCTGCCATGACAAAGAGAAATTTCACTCAAATTAGGATACTTAGAGGCGAAGTAACACATTCCGAAGCCTATATAAACACCCTAAGTATGACCTAAAAAGGGGGAGACCCAGGACTTTAGTCAGGGGGCGTCCAGCTAGGCCGAAGGAGGCAGATTTGTGGGAATTTACTCGAAGATTGCCAGTTGATTCATCTCAAGAAACCGGAATCATACTCAAGACGGAGGATCTCTCCTTCAATTCCTTTAGGGGGTTTTAGGGATTTCTTATGTTTTGTTTTATCTTTTCTTCTGAGATGTTTTCTTTTATTATTATGAACTAAACCCTCAGATACCTGAGGGGGATGAAACCTAAGATAAATCTTGTTATCGTTTGCTGAACTATATGATAAATACTTGATTTTTTCTTAATTATGTGTTCTTAATTCTTGTATTGATATTTCCGGGGTATTAATTCAAGTTTGATGTGCTTAGGTGGTGAAGCAAAAGTCCCTGCCTAAGAGTAGATCTAGCATAGTTAAGCGGAGTTTATCGCACGCCTAGAGATAGGGTGACAAGATTTTGCCGGATTAGGGTGAAACCTAATATGAGAGTCCATAGATCGAGTTAATGCAATTCTAGGGGTTTTAATTGGAAAGAGATTTCAATTAATCAACCTAGGGTTAGACGTTATTCGCCTCGAGAGAGGGTCTAATATACATTAGGGAATCCTACGGATCAAGTCAAGTGAATAAATCGTTTGGTTCAGAGTTAGATAACAAGTGAAGTCTAGGTAGATTCTTCCTTGGGTATCATTTTAATCAATTGGTTTTTCCTACAAGTATTTTCACCAAATTCATTCTTCTTTGTCTTAGAGTTTTTAGTTTAGTAGTTAGTTAATTTAGATTAAACAACCAATTTCCTTTACTTTAGGCTAAATAATAAAAATAAAGTTAGTATTAGTACTTTTAGTTCCTTTGGGTTCGACAATTCGGTCTTGCCTTAACTATACTACTGTTCGATAGGTGCGCTTGCCTCAAATCGTTGTCATAGTTAGTTTCCAGGTTCGATCATTCTCATTATAAATTTTAAGACTTTGACATCGCATAAAAAAAACGATCAATTCACTATTAGCTCAATTGCATAGCCATAATTCTTCTTGGCACATTTACTTAGCCATTCATCTTTCAATATTGCATATCACCATGTACTTGATGGATCATAGCTTGTCCATTCATGTAACACATTTACATTCTCTTATTCAAATACATAACTCAACTAGGTAAGTTTATGAATATAAATTACCTTCTTATACACACAATGTGTACATATCAAACGTACCTGAAACTGATATACAAATCACATAGTCGTTCGTTTCTCGGACTTGCCCGTTGAACCATTCGGAACTAAATAGGATACTCAGAGTGCTCGGAATAATCGTACAATGCCAACAGCCCAGACGTGGTCTTACATGTAATCAGATATCGATGCCATTGTCCCAGACCGGGTCTTACACGAATCAATATAATGCCAATGTCCTAGACATGGTCTTACACGTAAATCTCATATGATGCCAACGTCCCAGACGTGGTCTTATACGAAATCTCGAATCAATGCCAATGTCCCAGACGTGGTCTTACATGATATCAAATATCGGACACCTATGTCATGACATATGCTACCCTATCTATTCCTAGGTTCAGACGAGACTTCTCGGACATTAATCATCTCTCGATACTTTCTCAGAATTCATATATTCATCATTTTGAGTATTATTCATAAAAATTCAAATTTCATAATATTCACAAATAAGTCAATTCAAATACATTTATTTGTATATCGACTTACCTCGGATTCGGATAGTTGATCGGATTCGGTTATTCGACTACTTTCGCTTTCCCGCGATCTAAGTCTGTTTTATTCGGTTCTTGATCTATACATATTCATATTTACCCCTTTTTATTTACCAATACATTCAATTCAATCCAAATACACATATTAAGGGCAATTTGCAAATTATCCCTCACATTTTCACATCTGGACACTTTAGTCCCTAATTCACAAAATCACAAAATACATTAAACTCCATATTACCCATGCTTAGCCAAATTTTAATCATGCTCATATGAGTCCATACATTTCATTTATTTCACAAATTAGTCCTTAAAAATATTATTTTCACAATTTAGCCCTAATTAGCTAAATTCACCAAAAATTCAAGAACAAAACATGTTCATTAAACACATATCTTCCATTTAACACCAAAACTCATCACAAAGCTCACCATTTCATCAATGGCACATCTCATAAACATCATCAATTCTTCAAATTACAACATGGTCTTGATAGTAGACTAAGCAACAATCTCAAAAACATAAAAATCATCAAAAACCAAAGTTAAAACATACCTTAATTATGAAATTCAATGGTCGAACCCTAGCTTGTGTTTTCTTTTCTTTCTTTTGTGAATTTTGACTAACTATGGATGATAATGTGGCCATTTTCATGTTTTTATTACCTTAAAATAAACTTAATAACATAATTCCAATTTTAGCCTTTAAAACAAACATATATATAACATATATTACAAGGTATTTTTTTACCATTGCCATCCACTAACTAAATAGTGGTCTAATTGCCTCATAAGGACTCCACCTTTAAAAGCCATCTCAAATAGGTGTCTTTTCATAAAGCATGCAAATTATGCATTTAATGCAATTTAATCATTTTATCAAATTAAGCACACAGACAGACAAAATAACTTACGGAACTTTAACACATGCTTAATCACATATCAAAGGCACATAAAATAATATTAATATATTTTACTGACTCGATTTTGTGGTCCCGAAACCACTGTTCCTACTAGGGTCTAATCCGGACTGTTACAGTTTAGGTGGCACTAAGTGTGCGTAATTAGAAAGGAGACAGAGATGATTAGCACTGTGTGTGCGAAATAATAGAAGCTTCAGCTTTTTGATTGGCACTGTGTGTGCTATACCAAATTAATTTCGGTTTTATACTGAGGCACTAAGTGTGCGATGTTGTTCAAGCTTCGGCTATGAATTGGGCACTAAGTGTGCGATTGAGTTGAAGAGATAGTGAACAGTGAGTAAATTTTGGGATCGAGCATTGAATAGCAAGAATGTTAGTCAACTAAGTTTTGGCGAATGTATGTTTCGAACCTATGTGGTTGATGATATTGTTTAAGGTTGAATAGATGGATGTATGAGTATATGGTAGAGGATGATATTGTGTTTAGTTGTGAATCTATCTAAGTGATGGTTTATTTATGTATTGATATTGCATTATTAAGTAATATGTATTATATTACGAACTTACTAAGCTCTTAAGCTTACTGTGTGAAGTTTTCTCTGTTTTACAGTGTCTTTAAAGCTAGCTCAGATCAGGGGATCGTCAGTGACTCAATCACACTATCGGCTATCTATTTTGGTACTTTTGAAAGATGTATATATTTAGTATATGTCATGTATAGGCTAGTTGATATGTTATATTTTGAGATGTTTGAGCCTTGCCATGTGATATGGCTTGGAAGTTGAATGATATTGATTATTATATATATGGGCTATGAAAATGGAAATGGTATGTTTCATGCTTAAAAGGTTGATGAGTATTGTGGTTTAAATGTGAACTTGTGGTATGGATTATATGATGCTTGACTTATATGCTTTGGTATGTGAAATTTGGTATTTTTGATGGACTTATTTGAGTTGAAATTGAGTATGGATATAGATGGTATAGTTGATGGTTAATTGGTGCATATATTGGGATGTTTTGGTTGCCATTTGAGGTATAAATGCTAATGGTTTGATGCTTGTTAGTTATCCTAAGTGTGGATGGCATGTTTGGCCTTGTAAATGGCCTAGAAATGCCCACACGGTTGAGCACACGGGCGTGTGGCTCGACCGTGTCATTCAGGTTGGTAAACTGATACAAGTCAGACTCAACCACGGGCAAGACACACGGGCGTGTGACTGGCCGTGTGGTGCAAGTCAGTGTCGACCACGGGTGAGACACACGGGCGTGTCTCAGGCCGTGTGGACAAGTCAGTATGTATGCCCTGTTTTGCCACGGCTTGGACACACGGGCGTGTCCGAGGCCGTGTGAGGCACACGGCCTACCCACACGGGCGTGTGACCTCTGTAACTTAGAAAAATATTTGATTTTCGGAAAAAATTTGTATGATTCCGATTTAGTCTCGACCCCTTCCTAGTGCTTGTTTAAGGTCTCGTAGACCTCGTAAAGGGACTATATGTATATATTTTGATATGATTGAATGATGAAATACTTTGTGTTGTAAAATGATTGTAAAATGTTCCGATAAGGTGGCGGTGGTTTCGGGTTAGGGGTGTTACATAAGGTGGCGGTGACTGTTAAGTGCGACGGAATCACCATGAAAGAGCTTGACGGTGGTGACATGCCCAGTATTTAAATTGCGGTCTCGGTCGCGTTTTCGGTCGCGTTGCGTTTATCGCGGTTACGGACATAACGGATACTATTGCGGTCACTGCGGGTATCGTGGTCTTAAATTTTTTTAAAATTTGCACAACTTATTGTAAAACATAATAATTATAATTATAATTATAAAAAGTCACTTTTAATGATTTTTAGAGTGTTTTCTAACACTTATGAACTTTTATTAATATGATATGAGAACACAACTTTTATAATCATTAATTATTCTTACATTTATTTACGAATTTTCTAAGAATTTTATATTAACTAATAACAAAGTAAAAAAAAAAAAAGAAATATTAAACATTTATCATATTTAATAAGTTTGAAAGTTTTTATAGATAAAATAATTGAAAATTCATACCTGAGAGATTCTACAATATTTCTTGATAGCTTTGAAGATGGTGAAGATATAAACATTCTATGCTGCAAAAGGAAAAAAGGAATAGATAAATGTATAGATTCTCATTAATTATTTCTATTTCCTACCACTTATTCTCACTCTCATTCTACTTTCATATATAGTTTAACATGCTTCGATTCTTAATTATCTTTTCATAAAATATACTCCATTCATTTATCTAAAGATATATTTTAAATGTTTTAATATCATCAAAATTAAGAACATTAACAAAAGTTTTCTTTAAAAAAAACATATCTTACAAATAATGGTAGTGGTACGCTTTAGTTTTCACCAATTAGTGGAATGACGAGGAAGATCAGATCCTTCACCTTCACTTTGAGAGCGTTCTTGACTTGATTCTCTTGTCCTTTGTCCAAAAATATATCCAAAAAAAGTAACATTTTTACCTTGGTTTTCATATAATTGATATAGAGGATATATTTGAGGAGGAGGATACATGAGAGGTGGATGTGGGTGATACATTGGTGGTGGAAGATGCATTTGATGCTGGTATGGCACATCATAATTAGGAAATGGTGGATAATAACCATATGGTTGTGGATAACCATGTGAAGGTTGAAAATATGAAGGTTGTTCTGGTGGATAAAAACCTTGAGTGCTAGTAGATGAATCACTATACCCAAGGTTACTAGAACTCGATCTCCTATCAGATGAAGAGCCTATAGAAGTATGCTTTTTGCCTTTTCCTTTTGATGGAGCTCTAGGTTCACTTCTATCTCTCCTAGGTTCATGAAACATATTTCCATCAAACTCTGATCTATCACGAAAATGTCCACTAGTGGTACCAACCCCATATTCTCCTCCATACTGACTAGAAGACCTAATTTCACCTCTATCACCACTATATCCATCATCCTCATCAATTGGACTTAAACCACCACCATCGGGTCCATCGCCACTCTGACTTGGCATTGAACTAGAACTTGAATGAGACAACTTTTGTTGTTGAGATTGATTAACATCCATTTCATCATCAGAGGTATCCACAGGAAACACACCGGAATTTTCACCATCTAATAATGGATTCTCTTTCTCATGAAGCCATTCTGATAGTGGATCAACATCTTCAAAGATATGATTAAGGCTGATAGGATTAAAACTAGCGTTTATATCATCAGTGCTAATTCTTTTTTGATGCCTTATCTGAAGCCTCATAATATAATAGGTAAACACTAGTTTCTCAAGTTTTTTATACTTTAACCTATTTCTTGCCTTGGTGTGAATATAACTAAATGTGCTCCAATTTTTGTTCGCAATTTGATGCTGAAGTTGTTTGACTAAGCACTTTAATTGCTAATTTTTGTAATTCGGGAACACATGTGCCGTATATTATCCACCACTCAACTGCATAATATTATTTAAATTTCAAAATAACTTCAAACTGTACAATATAATTAAATAATATAAATTAAATTAAATAATTTAATTAACTGTTTACCCGGATTCATTTGCTTCCAAGCTCTTTGTGCTTGTGGAGTACCGAATGTCTCATGTTTATCTCTAAATAGTAACAACTGCATAAATAAAAGAAAGAGTAAAAAAAAATTCTATTTCAAATTATGTAACTAAGTTACAAATAATAATACTTGAATCTAACCTGATTAACCATTCTGACTTGAGTATCAAGAGAAGGTTCTAATCTTTCAATTACTGATCGTGTACCTTCTAATGTTTCTATTAGTACATTCTCAGAATGCTCCACCCCAAATTGAAATTGAGGATTGAGAAAATAACCTAAGTATAATTTATAAGAATATCATTAAATAATAATCTAAGGCTTAAAATATAAAAATATTTCTTAATTATATGAAACATTTTATCTTACTAGCTGAATGGAAGTCGGAATGCATAAAATTCCATCTATTGTCAATAATCTTTTCGTACTAGGTGAAATATCAACAATCTTGTTGAATTGCTCGTTTAGCTCTATCAACAGCCTCATAAATAAAGCCCATTGTTGGTTTTTCATCGCTATCCACAAGTCTCAATACTTTTACTAGGGGCTCGTAAACTTTTATGAGGTCATTGGCTTTTTTCCAAAAATATTTTCCCAAAACAATTTTTTTGGCTTCATAAGCAAGCCCTGACTTTTGCTGTCCCCATTTTGATTCTTTAAATTCCTATATATTCATAAGAAAAAATTTAAAATAATATAATTTAAATTATTTGGAACTAATAAAATCATTAAAGGTTGCTATATTTAAGTAATTATATTAACTAATTATAAAATACTAACCATTGAATTAAACATTTCTCTCAGACCTTGCTTTTGTCTTGTTATCTCTTCAAGTTGAATGAAATGAGTTGCAAATCGAGTAAGAGCGGGTCGAAGTATTTGTTTCCCTTGTGTATACTTCTTCATCAAATCAACAGTCCAAATGTGATTGTATATAAAGCAAGTCACTTTCTTTGCCTCATCTAACACTTTTGCTACACTGGGCTTTTTCCCAATATCTTCAAGACATAAATCTAAACAGTGAGCTGCACATGAGGTCCAATATAGGTGTTTTCTTTTCAACATTAATTTTTTCCAAAGACTTTCATTCTTTGCCTCATTATCAGTCACTATTTGGACAATGTTATTTTCTCCAATTTCTTCTACAACTGAATCTAACAAACTGTAGTAGAATTCATCATCTCTACTACGAACACTTGAGACATCTACCGATTTCCAATAAATGGTTCCTTTATTGCAATAAACAAGGAAATTAATGATGTGCATTTGATTCAAACTGTTGGTCCAACCATCACAGATTAGAGTTGCACCCAATTCTTTCCAATGAGCCTTTAGTCCATTTACCCAATCACGAACTCGTTGATACTCTGACTCCAAATACACATCTGAAACCTCATAAGGTGTTGGGAGCTTTACACCTTATCCAACTTCTATTGACACTTGAATTAAGTTATACAACCATGGAGAGCTTGCTAATTGAAAAGTAAGTCTTTCATATATTAAAATTTTAGATACCGCTTCACCTATCTTCCTTCGAAAACTCTTTAAAAAAGAGTCATTGACCTTTGGTTGCTTTGAACTTTTGCTTCTAACCAATTCAGGTATAGCTCCCCTTAAGGTAAACTCAGACTCACTTGGGATGGATTTACTTGTTCTTTCTCTATGATATTCTCTAGCTGATCCATGAGAAGATCGTTCTTCTTCATAAATGTTATCCCAACCACCAAGATTTTGCCCCGAATTCTTCCCTTCTATGCCACTCGTGTTGTGATTGGATACTTTCTCGAGTTGCTTGCCTTATAGCGTAAATCTCATCAATGAATTCCTCGTGTTCATCCTCCTCTTCTATTAATTGAGATAAGAATTCATCTTTTCTCCTCTTTTGTCTATTTTCTTTGTGTTGCTTTCCTTGAGTATATTCATCATACTTTCTCTAATGACTTTGTTAATAAAATAAAATAATTCACACTTTATATTATTATCAATTATATATAATCTTTATTGATAAATTTACAATAACATTTAAAAATAATAATAAAGTATCACATACCAGTAACATTAGGGCATGGTGCAACATTGCCGGTTTTATGAGCAATGTGCTCTTTAAATCGTGTTATTCCTCCTTTCACAACTTTACCACATAGTTTACATACGATATTTCCTTTCGCATTTGACACTGGAGTTCCAAAGTGCCAACCTATATCATTACTTGGTGCACCCTCTAATCCTTTAGTCGGAAACTCTTCACGTGGTGGTATGCTTTATTTTTATTTATATATAAGAAACATAAAATTATATTTAGAAATATAAGCAACTCATTACTTATATTATCAACAATGTAATACAAAAAAAAAGCAAACATCATTAACATGGAAAATTTAAATTTATTGCATAATCCATACATAATTTATTTATTTTTTTAAAAATAACAATACACCATATCCCATTATTACTTGGTTCCAAAGTTTTTGGTATAAATAGTTTGTTTTGTTTCATCTTAATAAAATTTAAATTCAAATTGGATCAAATTTAAAAATTCAAGTTTTTCATATTATGCAAACTAAAATCAATAGAGATTTATCTAATGTTGAATTGAAGTCATCTATCGGATTTGATAAAGAAAAACACAATGAATTAATTTGTCTTGATTTTTTACCTTTTATAATACAAGTCATAAGTGATGGAGACTATAATTTTTTCATTAATTTGGTGTGTAACCTTAAGCAAACCCCAAGCAACAGAGGTTATAATTTTTTATTAAAAACAAACCCTGAATAATGAAAGTTATGAAATTTTAAAATAATAATAAATAATAAATAATTATCATTATAAATTATAATTACAATATTAATTTAAAAAAATAACATATAAAGTAAAATTATGAATCTGATAAGATTGACGCTTTCATATTAAAAAATATAATAATATGATTGTCATCAAAGTAATTTTCATTTTCAGTAAAATCTCTCCAAACAATTCTAACTTATTAATCTATAATTTTTTAGTGACTTTTTTTTAAATAAAAATCTGAATGCATTAAAAGAGGATATTTTTCTTCCCAAAATGCTGTCTCTTCTCAATTAATAGATTGTCTCTTCCCAAAATCTGAATTATATAGTAAAAGAAGATATTTTTCTTTCCAAAATGCTTTAAAATCTGAATGTATAATTGTGACAGAATTTTATCAATATATGGCATTGTCTTTTCCCAAAATGCAAGCCCAAATAAATACCCAATATTTATAAAATTAAACCCAACTCAACGACCCAATTATCTATCAACAAATTGATCCCTAAGGGGTAAGGAAATGAAACAACGAAGACATGGGCAAATTGGCCTTTTATTATGGGTGGCAAATTGTCTCACCCATTTATTATAATAATTAATAAGGGCTAAGAGTAAATGAAACAGTTTTGCTAAATGAAAATAAAAATGAAAAAGTAAAGGAAAAAGGAAATGAAACGGCAGATCAAATTCTCATATCTTCTCCTCTGAAAGAAGAAAAACCCATATCCTCTCCTCTGAAAATATTGGTTGTGCCTTCTCCCTTCATCCCTAAAGTCTAAAGAACATATTGGCACTGCAGATTCAAGACATGCAAGCAAGAATCAAGACAAAATTTCAGGTACTTACTTGAAAATTATCAATCTCGGTTTGCTTTTCAGATTTAAGTCCTCGGCTCCTCACTTTCATCTGATGCTGTGTTGTTTGCCGAAATATGAGAAATAGAATTTCATATTTTCTATTGCTTTTGAGTTTTGAATCTTTTGATTGCTTTTTTCTATTTATTTGGAATTTTTTTATTTTTTTTGATTGAAAACTCTCTGATTTTGCAGGTAGGGGAATATATTCCATTTTTTTATTGTGTTTCTGTTGAATTTTTTTTGGAGGAGATGGTTTTTTTTTAAATTTACTGTAACGAAAAATAACAGGAATAGCGGCCCATTATTGCCGCAATTGGCCGTTACCCATTAAATTGCGGCCGCGATCCACCGCTATCGGTGTGACTCCGCTTCACATCGCTATTTTCAGCATTAGCGGTTTCGGACGGCGCCGCTACCGCTATATAGCTGTCGTTATTCCGATATCGGACCGCTATTTAAATCCCTGGACATGCCTAAATGCGTCATCGACATGTTAAAATGGTAAATAAAAAGATATTAATTATTTCAAAGATTTATAATTTTGATATAGAGCTAAATTATATTTTACTTATTTTCCTTTAAAATGGATAAATTCATCATTATATGTTACATCAAAAAGTAAATTAATTCTTTATGTTAAAATTTTTACCCATTTGTACTGTTAAAAATTAGCGTAGCTGACGGAATAACCAAATTGGTATTCAATGTGTATCTCATACTGACATACAAATACCAATTTTTAACAATAGAAATAGATTGAATTTTAACAGAAGGACTAGTTTACTCTTTAACCTAACGTAAAATGACTAATTTACTCATTTTTTTAGTATAGAGAAGAAAATGCAATTCGACTTACGGTTTCCATACTACTTTTACTTTTGATGCATACTATAGTTTCATACATTTTCATTAAATATATATCTATGTTTTAGCCTAATAGCAAGAAAATTATATTTTAAGGCATAAGAGTTTAGGTTTTATCCTAGTAATCTATTTCCAATTATAAAAAAATATATAATAATTTTTTTGTCATAAAAATATAGTAATTATATCATGATAATTATATATTTTTTGTTTTTAATAATTTTTAAAAGATTTAGTGCATCAATGGGTACTTAAATTTGACACAATTTTTACTATAACACTTGTGGTATTTGGCAAAAATTATATTTTTTGATATCTAAAGATAACTATGTTAAATGTTCAACATTTAATTCGAGTATTAAGATTTATTTGAAGAAAATTAATAATTAATTAATAATGTCATCAACCAACTTTCATCAAATTAATCCTAAACTAACTTTTCAATGTTTAATTTAGTCCTGCTAATAATAATAGAGGGAAGTAGAGAGTTCTAATTATGCCAAATTGGAATAGAATGATTCAGTCTCAAAATTCAATATAAGAAAGGGATTAAAACAATAATTACACCTTTAGTAAAATACGAATAATTTTGTAATTGATGAGTTTGATCGTGCTAATGGATATGGTTGCCTTGTTTGCAGGCTCAATATTCATTGACACAACTTCACATTCATCAAACACTAATTGGATAATACAATTCTTTGAACAATTTGTATCTAATGTTGTGTTTTTCTTTTTCTTTTTATATGTAATTATTTTGTTATGAAGTATCATTTATTCATACATTTATATTAATGCAAAACCTAAAGGAGATTTGTTGATTGAGTTTTAGCTTGATTGGTATGGGTATTGTTATCAATGCGAGAGGACGTGGGTTCGAGTGTGCTGAAGCATATTATCCTCCTATTTATGAGTTGGGGAGGGATTATGGGTAGTTTCAGACATTATGTAAAAAGAAGGTCCGTCCAAATTTTGAGTTGGTTTGGACAAAAATATTAGGCCCGAAAAATGAGCTTCGATAAAAATATTGTCTCAATTAAAATATGGGTCGGGCTCAGGGTTGAACATTCAAGGCTTGAGTCTAACCCGACCTGACCTGATTTTAAGTTTATAATCCCTTATATTATGTGATTTATATCACATATGAAGTAAATTTATACTAAATATATAATTCTACTCTAATGTAAACATTAAAATAAAGTTTAGATGGATATATACAAGAATTTAATAAATAAAAATATATAAAAATATTAAATATTAAATTAAAAATAAAAATTAATTTGGGCGTGTCTAAAATGGGTTTGGGTTAGTTTTTTGCAAAAATGGGTGAGTTTGGACAAAATTTTAAGCTTATATTTTAGGCCGGGTTGAGCTTAAGAAAGCATAAGATATATTAATATCATGCTTAGATTTAGCTTGAACCCGATTCGACCTGACACATGAACATCTCTATATGCAATTTGGAAAATAATGTTTGGGAAGATTCATTTAAAAGAATAAAAAATAACTTTCATTAAAATATGTAATTAATGAAAAAAAATACATGTAAGGAGTATTATTAGGTAGTAGAATTGGTAATGGAATTAAAAAAAAAAATCTACAAATGAATTTATGAAGTGGTCATATATCTTTTTAATTAATTATTATTTTTAAATACCAAGAGTGCTCTCTATAGAGTCCTAGAGAGAGTGGTAACTGCTGCAGCTTAGGATGGAGGAGAGTGGTGGCGATGAGAGGGATAGCAGGGAGGAGATCTCACTGTTAGCAGAAGAGCTCATTCAATTATCCATTAAAAGATCAATGGTGGTGCCGAATGAGAAATCGACACTGATCTGTTTCGTTTGGACAAAGAAGTCTTTTAATCCAGAAAGTATGAAGGCACAATTGAAGGGCATCTGGAAAACAAAAAAAAAGTTCGACATTCAAACGGCAGGGCAGAATCTATTTTTAATTGTTTTCGATCTAGAAGAAGATTTGGAGATGATCATGGAGGGGCGGCCTTGGCTATTTCGAAAATACTTAATTTTGTTTGAAAGACTTAGTAATCCGATTGATCGGGATCAAATTCAACTCACTTCTTCGCCATATTGGATTAAGCTTGGTCTGATTTTACCAAAATTTGATAAGAAAGATCTTTTGCATGCCATTGGGAGTACATTCGGTAGTGTAACACCCCTTACCCGTATCCTATGCCGGAATCGAGTACGAGGCATTACCAGACTTAACAATACATTTGGTCAAATTAATTAACACAAATACAAAATGACTTAGTCAAGCCCCTATACATGCCATAACTTAAATCATTTATAAATAAAGATACCCATAGATAGCTTGATAGTGTGAAGCGATCTCCGACGACCTCCAACCCGAGCTTGTTTAATAGGACTCTGTAACATGGGAAAGAAAATGGGGTAAGCTTATAAAGCTTAGTAAGTTCACATGTAAAAATAATAAGCATTAGCAATGAATTTAGCTTACTACTAAGCTATCATAACTTGCATAAATAATGCTAAGTTCTTACTTTCCCAACTTACTCATTTGTAGCCTTATCAAAGCCTCAACATGAAAAATCCTCACAACAAGTTCTCAAACTGATACAATCATTAAATCACATGCTTATACCTTATTACTCATGTTCACATTAATCTGTCTACTTGAATCGCTGTCACTAAATTATTTATTTCTTGAGCTAAAGAGCTCTGAATTTCAAACCGCTAATTTTCTATGAAATTAGACTCACATATCTTCATACCATAAAATTTCCAGAATTTTTGGCTTAGCCAATTAGTACAGTTTATTCATTAAAATTTCCACTGTTTCACTGTTCGACTATTCTGACCACTTTTCACTACGAATCAATTTTCTCCTTGTACAGAATTCAAATGATGTTATAATTTATTTCATTTGAAACTAGACTCATTAAGGATTTCAAGCATATAACTTTTATCCCATAATTAGTTTTGTACAATTTTTAATGATTTTTCCAATACCGAACAGGGCATCACGTAATCTTTCTAAACTAGTCTCACAAAAATCTAAATATCTCAAAATACAGAATTTATTTGCTTTCTCTGTTTCTTTCGTATGAAAATAGACTCAATGAGCTTTAAATCAATATATCATCCAACTTATAATTCAATTTCTACTATTTTTGGTGAATTTTCAAATTCACGTCACTGCTGCTGTCCAAAACAGTCTCATTGTAAATTTTTTTTGCTCTCTTTCTCTCCTTTTAGTTGTATTCATTACTTGCTTATAACAATCTTTCCAATTTCCGATTACATATCGAGCATATTGCTCATACGATACACATGTATATACCTTCACTTATCACTACAAAGTCACACATAATTTCACTTAATCAATTTTCCCGTTGAACACTCGGAATATACACGGATACATCGGAATATTGCACATAGTGCCACACTTGTAGCCATAGCTACTTCACATCACTTATCACACATAGGCTCGTTCTCGAGCTATTCACATTCGCAGTCTGCTCACACAAGTCGTCGGTCATACGTAACTACTCGGTGCTGCTCACACAAGCCGTCAGTATCCGCAACACATGCGGGATTACCCAACCATCGGTAGAACTTATAAGACCAGCACCCGTTTCACATAATCACAATCTCGGTCCGCTCACACAAGTTGTCGGTCAATACGTAACTACTCGGTCTTTGCTCACACAAGTCGTCGAGTATCCGTAACACATGCGAGGATAACTCAACCACCGGTAGAACGTCACGAACCAAAGACCGGATCACTTATTTCACTTAGATTTCACATAGGTTTCTAGTGAACATGTCCGTATCCATTTTTATTCCTAAGGTTCAACCGGAAATTTCTCACTTGTCGATATTTTGTCAATTACATCAAATATTCAGCCACAATTCATATCATTTATCAAAATATGAAAACGTAAGTAAAAAGCGATGCATTATTTACACACAAACTTACCTTTCATTTTCAAACATATTATATATTTTCAACGCATTCGAATCGGAATGTCATTCACTTAACCATTTATTTATCGGAATGCCCGTTGAACCATTCGGAATAAATAAGGATACTCGGATAGCTTGGAAAGCTCATACAATGCCAACGTCCTAGGCGTGGTCTTACATGTAATTAAATATCGATGCCTTTGTCCCGCAACGGTCTTACACGAAATCATATCTCGAATCCTATGTCATGACACATGTATTCTCTACTATTCCTAGGGTTCGAACGGGGCTTTTGGACGTCGTTACGTTATCGAACTTTCTTGTATTCATATATCCTGCTTCTCGAATAATTCAATATCATAATAACATATATATAGCTTATTCAAAATGCATACATTTGCATTACCATTCGGTATTGAATTCAATCATACAAATAATATGCATTTATAACATAATTTTGTAATGTTTATTAAAATACGAACTTACCTCGATACCAAAACGACCATTTTACCAACTTTCTCGATTTTCAATTTTCCTCCCGTTCTAGATCCAAATCTCGTTTTCTGGGGTCTAAAACATCACATTTCACTTATTTAATTAATGTGCTATTCAAAACAGTCCTTAACTCAACTTTTGAAAAATTACAATTTTGCCCCTAAACTTTTACATATTTACACTTTTGCCCCAATACTCGAAAATTAAACTTCAGCCTTTATTCTTATGTTTTATAACATGCTGATCATTTTTCTCTTCTATCGTAACATCAAATTCTCACTAATTCACACACTTATGACCAATTTATAACTTTTTCAATTTAACCCCTTTTATACGATTTCATCGAAAATCATCTAATAAAACTCGTTTCTCTAATCATAGACATGCATAATCTACCATAATTCATCAAAATTCACAATTATTCAACATGGGTCAATTTTTTAAAATTAAACTCTAGCTCAAAATAATGGTAGAATTAGCTAGACTAAGTTACCGGGATTTCAAAAATACGATGAACATTAAAAACGGGGCTCAAAAACACTTACTATGAAGCTTGAAAAGCTTGAAACCCTTAGCCATGGAGTCTAGAAAATTTCGGCAGAAACTTGAAGAAGATGAGCAGATTTTTTTTCTTGTATTTTGTCTTTTTATTCATTTAAAACACTAAATGACTAAAATACCCTTAAGGCTTTTCTTTCAATTTTGTCCTATTCATGCCCATTTTTGTCCATCAAGTTATTCAATGGTTTAATTACCTTTTAAGGGCCTCCAATTTAAAACTCATAGCAATTTGACACCTTTAATATATAGAACTCAACTTTTGCACTTTTTACAATTTAGTCATTTTGACTAAATTGAGTGCTCAAACGTCGAAATTTTTGAACAAATTTTTACGAAATCTTTTTCGTAAAATTGTAGACCATAAAAATATAATAAAAATAATTTTTTCTCGTCAAATTTGTGGTCTCGAAACCACTTTGTTCGACTAGACCCAAATTTGGGTACATTACAACTCTCCCCCTTTTAGGATTTTTCGTCCCGAAAATCTTACCGAATGAAGTTTAATATCTTTCATACGATTTCCAACATCACTAAATAAGCTTTTTTTTTTTTTAAGACGATACTTTTAGAAACACTCTGTCATCGATCTAAATCCCAATATAACTCAGTCAATTCTGTCAAATAAAGAATCGATACATATTGAAATTATTATACTAATTCCGTCAAACGTTCGAAAATAACAACTAGCATTTCTCTTGATCTGAAGATTGAGGGAAACCTGATACGAAATTCACAATAGTTCTACCTTATTATCATTTTAATATTATCACTGATATCGTTAAACTTGAATACACTTAATATTCAAATTAATTCTGTCAACATACCAACATCTGAATACAGAGTCAGAAGTACCAGGTTCATACTACTTTAACTCTTTTGGGCCCTTTTGTCACTTACCATCCTTAATCAAATTAGGGAACGGTTACGGAAAATTAAGTACTTCACTTCCACTTTGCCATAGTATAATTATGGTCTTACGTATGATCACTTATCACTTTCCGAAGCCATAGCCCTGCCACGGTCTTACACGGATCACATTTATCACTTGTCACTTATCACTGATCAGATAAGTGTAGCTAAAGCTACCACTTATCACTTGTCACTGATCAGAAGTACTCAAATCCAACGTTCCGCTCAATTTGATCATTTAATCATTTTTCGCATTGTCATTTTATTCTCAATTCATCAACAATTATATCTCATCATACATGATATAATTCATAAAATTAACATTTAATCATTAAATTTCAGCCATATGAACTTACTACCAGTTATCCAGATGAAAAATTATCTGTTAATGAAATACTTTCAGAAGCACTTGACACACATCTAAGTTCAATACTCTTTTACCCATTAAAAGTTTAGACATCAGGTTCAAAGTTTGGTACATAATATTTCATCCTCTTACTAGTGTAACTGCCTCGGAGTATCATCCATCTCTGTACTTCTCAAATAAACAGATAATTATCATTGTGCTAGACATCATAATATTATGTCTTTAACTCATTGATATATATATATATATCAAGATCATTTGAAAAGTGAAAATCAATACACAGGTCTAAGTTGAACTTCTATCATTCACACTTTGCCAACTTCAATTTCTTCTCAAATCTAGAGAAAGATTAAACTTATAGCAGAATTTACTTCAACTATTACTCGTCGAAGCACTTAACTATACTGATGCCACAATACTCATACAGCTTAAAAATCATAGTGCCATAATAAGACTAACTTCTCAATCACTTTAATAGATAAGGTTCTGGCTGAAAATAAAACATCTCGATCATTGGAGAAATTTAAACACAAATTTCCATAACAACCAATACAAAAGCACAATCTTTATACCTCTGTAATCAGATCAAAGTACTCTCGCCATCAAGCCAAAACTTATAATCATCATAAGCATTGAAAATAATCTTAACAAAACCACACAACCTTCCTTTATTTTCATTGAGCAATAGCTAGTAAAACAAGACGCTAACATCTTACGGACCTTACCGTCAACTTTCTATCTGTGCATAATGCGAGAAAAACGAGTAAAAGATAGAGCAATTTCGATCACAGATTCAAATAAACTACAATGTTTTCATCTACCTGTAAAATTTAGTTGACATTCTTATACTATAGGAATTTCATTCGAAATCTTGCAGAGATATATATATATACACCTCTGAGAGTAAATAAACACATATAATAGTCAGAAGAGATTGCTGTAATTTCTCAACCATAAACACTTGCATTGAGTCATTAATACATCTCGATCATGATTGCACTATCTAATTACTGTCATTACTAATCGATATTATTCCAATTACAAACAAATATAAATTCAGAATAACTTCCAGTAATTACATACTTTAGGTCTCATACCTGGATGAGTTAGTTAACTGAGCCTGACCTTTCTTTAACTATAACATTTCGGAATCCGAATGATCTTCATATTAATCTGACATCTTTGCTGCAACTGTGTTCATTTACTAAACCATTCTCAACTCTGATCACGTTGTCAGTTAATCTACAACTCAACTCTTTAGTCTTCCACTTGTAAACCTATTCGGTCTGAATTTCATAAAATTTCTTTATAACTTACCTTATTGGAAGGGGGTGAAGTTGTAACGCATCTGACTTACCTCTTATATATTCATGCATATAACTTAACACTCATCAATATATATTTTACTTCAAGTAACTTAACATGCATACTCATTTTACACAATCTTCCTATCATCTTATACAAACAAGTGTACTTATACTTTCATTCATAAATCTCAAGTAAAATTACTCATAACATTCACTTAATTTCACAAGTTATACTCAAAGCATCATACAAATGCCAATCAAACATGAACACTTATCATAGTATAAACTTTCCTTTCATCTCATCTTTCATATTTCAAAAGAAATTCCTATCCACAATTTATTCATCATCACATAAACATCATAAACTATTATTCTTACTTTTCACAAGTCTCAACTCATCATAAACACATTGTTTGCACTATCAAATTTCGCTCGGTTGAAGTGCGCATCTTTCTAATAAAATAATTTACATCAGGGTCGGAAGTCGTCACACTATCACAGCTCATTATGGCATGTATAACTAGACTCTCACACTCACTATGGTAGTCCGAGAACCGACTAAACCATAGCTCTGATACCATTAAATGTAACACCCCTTACCCGTATCCTATGCCGGAATCGAGTACGAGGCATTACCAGACTTAACAATACATTTGGTCAAATTAATTAACACAAATACAAAATGACTTAGTCAAGCCCCTATACATGCCATAACTTAAATCATTTATAAATAAAGATACCCATAGATAGCTTGATAGTGTGAAGCGATCTCCGACGACCTCCAACCCGAGCTTGTTTAATAGGACTCTGTAACATGGGAAAGAAAATGGGGTAAGCTTATAAAGCTTAGTAAGTTCACATGTAAAAATAATAAGCATTAGCAATGAATTTAGCTTACTACTAAGCTATCATAACTTGCATAAATAATGCTAAGTTCTTACTTTCCCAACTTACTCATTTGTAGCCTTATCAAAGCCTCAACATGAAAAATCCTCACAACAAGTTCTCAAACTGATACAATCATTAAATCACATGCTTATACCTTATTACTCATGTTCACATTAATCTGTCTACTTGAATCGCTGTCACTAAATTATTTATTTCTTGAGCTAAAGAGCTCTGAATTTCAAACCGCTAATTTTCTATGAAATTAGACTCACATATCTTCATACCATAAAATTTCCAGAATTTTTGGCTTAGCCAATTAGTACAGTTTATTCATTAAAATTTCCACTGTTTCACTGTTCGACTATTCTGACCACTTTTCACTACGAATCAATTTTCTCCTTGTACAGAATTCAAATGATGTTATAATTTATTTCATTTGAAACTAGACTCATTAAGGATTTCAAGCATATAACTTTTATCCCATAATTAGTTTTGTAAAATTTTTAATGATTTTTCCAATACCGAACAGGGCATCACGTAATCTTTCTAAACTAGTCTCACAAAAATCTAAATATCTCAAAATACAGAATTTATTTTCTTTCTCTGTTTCTTTCGTATGAAAATAGACTCAATGAGCTTTAAATCAATATATCATCCAACTTATAATTCAATTTCTACTATTTTTGGTGAATTTTCAAATTCACGTCACTGCTGCTGTCCAAAACAGTCTCATTGTAAATTTTTTTGCTCTTTCTCTCTCTTTTAGTTGTATTCATTACTTGCTTATAACAATCTTTCCAATTTCCGATTACATATCGAGCATATTGCTCATAACGATACACATGTATATACCTTCACTTATCACTACAAAGTCACACATAATTTCACTTAATCAATTTTCCCGTTGAACACTCGGAATATACACGGATACATCGGAATATTGCACATAGTGCCACACTTGTAGCCATAGCTACTTCACATCACTTATCACACATAGGCTCGTTCTCGAGCTATTCACATTCGCGGGTCTGCTCACACAAGCTGTCGGTCATACGTAACTACTCAGTGCTGCTCACACAAGCTGTCAGGTATCCGCAACACATGCAGGATTACCCAGCCACTGGTAGAACTTATAAGACCAGCACCCGTTTCACATAATCACAATCTCGGGTCTGCTCACACAAGCTGTCGGTCAATACGTAACTACTCAGTGCTGCTCACACAAGCTGTCGAGTATCCGTAACACATGCAGGATAACTCACCACGGTAGAACGTCACGAACCAAAGACCGGATCACTTATTTCACTTAGATTTCACATAGGTTTCTAGTGAACATGTCACTCGTATCCATTTTTATTCCTAAGGTTCAACCGGGAAATTTCTCACTTGTCGATATTTTGTCAATTACATCAAATATTCAGCCACAATTCATATCATTTATCAAAATATGAAAACGTAAGTAAAAACGATGCATTATTTACACACAAACTTACCTTTCATTTTCAAACATTTTATATATTTTCAACGTACCTGAATCGGAATGTCATTCACTTAACCATTTATTTATCGGAATGCCTGTTGAACCATTCGGAATAAATAAGGATACTCGGATAGCTTGGAAAGCTCATACAATGCCAACGTCCTAGACGTGGTCTTACATGTAATTAAATATCGATGCCACTGTCCCAGACAGGGTCTTACACGAAATCATATCTCGGAATCCTATGTCATGACACATGTATTCTCTACTATTCCTAGGGTTCGAACGGGGCTTTTCGGACGTCGTTACGTTATCAGAACTTTCTTGTATTCATATATCCTGCTTCTCGAATAATTTAATATCATAATAACATATATATAGCTTATTCAAAATGCATACATTTGCATTACCATTCGGTATTGAATTCAATCATACAAATAATATGTATTTATAACATAATTTTGTAATGTTTATTAAAATACGAACTTACCTCGATACCAAAACGACCATTTTACCAACTTTCTCGATTTTCAATTTTCCTCCCGTTCTAGGTCCAAATCTCGTTTTCTGGGGTCTAAAACATCACATTTCACTTATTTAATTAATGTACTATTCAAAACAGTCCTTAACTCAACTTTTGAAAAATTACAATTTTGCCCCTAAACTTTTACATATTTACACTTTTGCCCCAATACTCGAAAATTAAACTTCAGCCTTTATTCTTATGTTTTATAACATGCTGATCATTTTTCTCTTCTATCGTAACATCAAATTCTCACTAATTCACACACTTATGACCAATTTATAACTTTTTCAATTTAACCCCTTTTATACGATTTCATCGAAAATCATCTAATAAAACTCGTTTCTCTAATCATAGACATGCATAATCTACCATAATTCATCAAAATTCACAATTATTCAACATGGGTCAATTTTTTAAAATTAAACTCTAGCTCAAAATAATGGTAGAATTAGCTAGACTAAGTTACCGGATTTCAAAAAAATCGATGAACATTAAAAAGCGGGGCTCAAAAACACTTACTATGAAGCTTGAAAAGCTTGAAACCCTTAGCCATGGAGTCTAGAAAATTTCGGCAGAAACTTGAAGAAGATGAGCAGATTTTTTTCTTGTTTTTGTCTTTTTATTCATTTAAAACACTAAATGACTAAAATACCCTTAAGGCTTTTCTTTCAATTTTGTCCTATTCATGCCCATTTTTGTCCATCAAGTTATTCAATGGTTTAATTACCTTTTAAGGGCCTCCAATTTAAAACTCATAGCAATTTGACACCTTTAATATATAGAACTCAACTTTTGCACTTTTTACAATTTAGTCATTTTGACTAAATTGAGTGCTCAAACGTCAAAATTTTTGAACGAAATTTTTACGAAATCTTTTCGTAAAATTGTAGACCATAAAAATATAATAAAAATAAATTTTTTCTCGTCAAATTTGTGGTCTCGAAACCACTGTTCCGACTAGACCCAAATTTGGGCTGTTACAGGTAGAGTTATCAGGTCAGAAATAAATGGTGATATGTGCAGACTTAGGGTTAATTTAGATATTCAGAACCCACTTAGAAGAGGTATATTTGTATCAAGTGAGAATAGTGTTAAATCCTGGATTCCTTTCAAATATGAAAAATTGCCAGTTTTCTGTTTTGGGTGTGGTAGAATGGATCATAGCCTCAATGATTGTTTGCAGATAAACCCTGTAGAAAAAGACAAAATCAGAGAGGATTCTCCTTTTTCTATTGCATTAAAAGCTGAGTCAAAAGCAATGGGAAAAGAGAGTATGAAATTTAATGTTTTTGCAAAAAATATGGGTACGCAGCACACTTACACAGGAAATTCAAAGGAACAGTCTGGGCGGAATAAGGAGAATAATACCAATGTTACGAAAGGAATAATTCAAGGGGGGAAGATACTGGAGAATTGGGCGGGAGGCTTTAAGGAACTAGGAGGAAGCTATAATATGGTGGAGTTGGGGAAACCAATTGGAGATAATAATAAATCAGAAAGAGATGCAGAAACCATCAAAAATCAAGTTGGAGAAGGTTAGCTACTGACAAATCAAAAAGAGTGCTGGGAAGTATACAAGTGGGGACGGGTAAGAGAAAATTTTCTCAAGAAAATGATAGCATGGATTGCGCGGGCATTACAAACAGAGAAGGAGCAAAAAGGCTAAAAAATAAAGTTCTGGAGGCGCATGATGGGGACTGTATGGAGGTTACAACCGGTGTTGAGGGGCAATTTATTGCCACAAATAAATTAGGATCGGCGGATGCCAATGGGCAAGCCGACCGAACACAATGAAAAACATATGCTGGAATGTCCGTGGGTTGGGAGCGACGCGCAGGCGATGACGGAGGCTGCGACATCTAATCAAGCAAAGACAAAATCCCCAACCAGTCTTCTTAATGGAAACAAAGTTAGATCAAAAGAGTATGGAAAGGGTCAGAAAGAGCTGTGGATTCATTAACGGAATTGACATTGAAGCTGAGGGGTCTAGGGGGGATTATGTTTAGCATGGAAAGGTGAAATTGGAATTTCTATAAAGAGTTTCTCCAAATGGCATATTGATGCAATAGTGGAAGAAGAGGGTGTTCGAGAAAAGTGGCGGTTTACTGGGTTCTATGGATCGCCATATTTGAAAGAAAAGAAGTTTGCTTGGGACCTGCTCAGACGACCAAGTCAAGACAGTAGTCAACCATGGCTTGTAGCTGGAGATTTCAACGAAATAATGTATGGTTTCGAGAAAACGGGCGGAGTGCAAAGGGATCAAAGGAGAATGGAGGCATTCAGAGACATTTTAGAGGAATTTCAATTAGTGGATATTGGGTACTCGGGAACCTGGTTCACGTGGGAAAGAGGAAACCTTCCAGAGACAAACATTAGAGAGAGGCTGGACAGAGGAGTCGCAAACAAAAAATGGATTTCTCTATTTCCAATGGGTAAACTTCAACATCTTCCCTACTCAATGTCAGATCATTGTCCCCTTCTTATATGTACAGATCATGCAGTCGAACACTCAAGAAACCAGCGTTTTCACTTTGAAGCCTGTTGGACATTGGAGGAGACCACTGAACAAGTTATCAAGGAATTTTGGGAGTCAGATTCAGAATCGCTAATGGTAAAACTCGAAAAGCTGCAGGAAAGACTGAAGATGTGGGCTCAATTAAACAAAAACAAGAAGGAGGGTCAAAGGAAGAAGTTAACAAGAGAACTTGAAATCTTGTTGAATAAAGATAGAGACGACGAGACAATGGCAAGGATAATTGATACCAAAATTCATTTAAACATGGAGATTGACAAAGACGAAATATATTGGGAGCAAAAAGCGAGAACAAACTGGCTTAAGCTTGGAGATAGAAACTCAGCTTATTTTCATATATGTGCAACAGCGCGCAGGTGAGCAAATTCAATCACCAAACTAGTTACGGATAATGGGAAGGAGATCACTAAAGGGTCAGAAATAAATGGGATAGCAACGGAATTTTTCAAAGAACTTTTTACAACAAAGGGAATTGCGAATCCAAGCAAGGTGTTGGAAGGTATCGAAGAAAGCGTCACCAAGGAGACAAACTCAGAGTTATTATCGCCTTTCAGAGAAGAAGAAATTTGGAGTGCCTTGAAGGGGATGAGGCCCACAAAAGCACCAGGACCAGATGGATTTCCAGCATTGTTCTTCCAAAGGTACTGGCATATTGTGGGCAAGGAGGTTTCGGAGTATTGCCTAAGAATACTGAATGGAAACAAGGGGGTAGAAGCAGCAAACAGCACATATATAGTCTTCATTCCAAAAGTTTCACAACCCTCAACGCTGGTAAATTTTAGGCCTATAAGTTTATGTTCAGTCTTTTATAAAATAGTAGCAAAAACAATAGCTAACAGATTGCAAGGTGTAATTGGCAACTGTATCGACGAGGTTTAGAGTGCTTTTGTCCCAGGCAGATTGATTTCAGACAATGTTCTTTTAGCATATGAAATTCTACACACATTTAGGCAAAAAAGAACAGGGAAAATGGGTATATGGCGGTAAAACTCGACATGAGTAAGGCTTATGATAGGGTGGAACGGGATTTTGTTAAGGAGGTGATGCTTAAGATGGGGTTTGCTAGAAAATGGGTGGATCTTATAATGAAATGTATTACCATAGCTTCTTATGCGGTTATCACTAATGGAAGGAAGGGAAATATTTTTCAACCCATAATGGGCCTTCGACAGGGTGACCCATTAAGTCCGTTTCTTTTCCTTATATGTAGTGAAAGCCTTTCATCACTGATGAGAACAACAAAGAAAAATGGTTTGATCAGAGGAGCAAAGGCGAGTAGAAGAGGGCCAGTGATATCACATCTACTTTTTGCAGATGATTGCATAATGTTCAATGAAGCGACAGAAAAGGGAGCAAGGACTATGAAGGACATTTTAAAAGAGTACGAGAGCTGTTCAGGACAATGCGTTAATTTCAACAAATCCACAATCTTCTACAGTTCAAACACGAGTAGAGAGAAAAGAGAAGAAGTGTCAACAATTCTCGGAGTAAGAAGCTCTACAAGCCCGGAGAAATATTTAGGACTACCAAATGTAGTGGGAAGACGGAAAAAAGAGGCTTTTCAGAGTCTATTAGACAGAATAGCTATGCGGATCGAAGGATGGAGTACCAGGATACTATCTCAAGGGGAAAAAGAAATTTTCATAAAAGCAATGTTACAGGCAATACCTACCTATGCTATGTCTTATTTTCTTATTCCTAAAGCCTTATGCGAAATGATAGAAAGCAAGCTTGCCAAGTACTGGTGGCAAAAAGGAGCTGGCAAACGAGGAATACATTGGTGTCAGTGGAAATTTCTTTGTCGACCGAAAGAAGGAGGGTTGGGATTTAGAAGCATGGCTCAGTTCAATATTGCACTTTTGGCAAAACAGGGGTGGAGGCTGTCAAACTTTCCGAATTCATTAGTAGCAAAAGTTTTTAAAGCAAAGTATTTTTCCGAAAGTGATTTCATTAATTCGAGTTTGGGGAGCTCTTGATCCTTTGTTTGGCGTAGCATCTGGGCGACTAAAGGAATTTTAGAAAAAGGTCAAGTTTGGAGAGTGGGCACGGGCACTAGTATTTCAGTTAACGAAGATGTGTGGATTCCGAATTATGCCAATTTTAGATTAAGTTCCGAAGGTGATTATTCGCAATTTGATAAAGTGTCAGAGTTAATCAACAGCTATAACAGAGACTGGAATAGAGATTTGATAATGAATACCTTTCCAGAAGAAACAGCTGATCTGATTCTTCGAATATCCTTGGCGCTGGAACCTCATGAGGACCTTCTTGCATGGCGTGGTGAACCATCGGGTGAGTTTTCAGTCCGCAGCACTTATAAACTATTACAAAGTATGGATCCTATAGCATATGCTTTACAAAACAACTACAAGGATTTTTTCAGAAAATCATGGCGGCTTGATCTACCTTCAAAGATTAAGATACTAATATGGAAAATTTCCTGGAACTATCTACCTACTAGGGTAAATCTATTGTCGAAACCATTTTAAAATCGGGTTTTAAAAACGGGGATCGATTTTTGAAAATGAAAATGGGAGTCGCCACCAATCCTTTTTCTTAGGTGTGATTGGATCACCTTGTAAAACGTTTCATTTTAAAACATTTGATATTGGTCTACGAAAAAACGAGAAAACGGGTTCGGGAGTCGGTTACGTATGAGGAAGGGTTAGCACCCTCATAACGCCCAAAAATTTGTACCAAATTGATAGAATCATGTCCAAATATTTGAAATTTAAAAAGTTTTAAAATAAGATCCGTTATTGGAAGGAAAACCAAGACTTTCCTATTTCAAAGTAATAAAAATACCACACCCAATAAGTTAGGATACAGCATCTTATAACTTCGAAGCTAGGTGTATCTTTATTTTAGAAAATTTTTACCTCAAGACACAAAACATCACACCCAATAAGTTAGGATACAACATTTTGAATTCTCAAGAATAAGTTTTTTATTTGAAATTGGTAACATTGAACTTTGAAAATGGAGAGATATCTAGTACTTTGAGTTTTACGAGAAAAATCACAACCCAGTAAGTTAGGGCACGATTCTTCTCGAAGACTCCAAATATCACATATCACCGTTAAAAATATTTAAAAAAATCTTTAATTTAAAAGGTATTTTTATATATATATAAAAAAAATTGGTATGAGTAAGACATTGTAACATACATATTAATTGCAATTCTACGAAATAAATAATAAAAGAATAATATAACATGAATAAATAAATTATAAGAAAAAATATTAAAGCAATAATATACGAATATAAAGATACAAATAAATGTATATAATAATTAATAAAAATCATAATATATAATAAAATAATATAAAATAATTAATAATAATATATAAGGATTATACATAATAAAAATAATTAGTAAATAATATATATAATAATTTTAAATAAAAACATATATACATAATATACTAATCATAAAATTATATATGTAATAAATAATATAAATAAAATAAGTTATATGATATAATAGACTTTATACAAAACAAAACTTAAAAAAATGATATATAATATAATATAATACTATATAATATATAAATTAAAAATATAATATAATAAATAATATATAAATTATTAAACCAAGTAATATATAATAATAATTAAATATATAAAATAATACATATAAAATATATATTTATATGAACTATTAATAAAATAATAAATATAGGAAAATAAAATAGGACATTTAACATGATAAAATAATTAAAATAATTTAAAATAAAATAAAATAAGAAGATTAAAAATAAATAAAGAAACAGGGGTTAAAAAGTAATTAAAACAGATATAAAAGGACTAAATTAAAACGCGCGTTAAATCACAGGGGTTAAAATGGCAATTAGGCCTTTTTTTCAAAACGGCATCGTAATGAATTTGGCTCTTAATGCAACTCGAGGGACTAAATTGGAACAAAAATAGATTTTAGGGCTGAATTTAAAAAATAAAAAACTGAATTTAAAAGAAATAAAAATGCGAAAGGGCTAAAGAAGCAAATAACCCATCCACAAGAAAACACGCGGATCCCTGGAACGGGTCGGGTCAACACGCTGGTCTTAAGCAAAACGGTGCCGTTTTGGGCCATTAAATTCAGCCCTAAACGACGCCGTTTAGGGGGGTATATAAGTTGAAAATTTCTTTAAAAAAAAATCATTCCCCTTCATTTCAGAAAAAGGTATTTTTTCTTTTCTTTTTCTTTTTTTTAAATATGTTTTACAAAAAAACTAAAAATAAATAATAAATAAAAAACAGATTCAGGGAAAAGAAGAATAGAAAGAAAAAAAAAAGAAACCTTGTTCTTTCTTTGATTTTTTTTGTATTGTATTGTGTATATTGTTGCTTGAAAAGAAAAAAATCCTCCCCTTTTACAGATTTGTAAGGCTCTTTATAGCCTTTGAATAAACAAAATACAAAAGGAAAAATTAAACACTGCCATGTTTGTTGCTGATTTCTTTCCTTTTGCAGGTGGATGAGCAGATCTCGGTGTCGATGGGGCGTGATTCCCGGCGATGAAGGCGGCGCGACGTTCGGCAGTGTTGAGGCTGCTTGCGGCGTGAAGGAGACCTAGGGTTTCAGAACCCTTGGTTTCTGATTTAGGTTTTGGTCCTTTTGGGCCTCGTAGGTTTTGGGCTAGTAGGTTTAATTGGGTCAGGGTGTAATTGGGTATTGGGTATTAGTTTGGGCCAAGGGTAGTGGGTCTAATCTGTTTTGGTTTGTAAACAAACTGGACTTTATTTTTTATTTTTATTTTTTGGTTTTGTTTTTATTTCAGACGGGCCCGGGCAAAATTGGGCTCCTACAGCTGCCCCTCTTTGCTCATTATCGTGTAACGAGAATAGAGCAAAGACTCTAAAAGGACCAATTTTGCCCGGTTTTGGCCGAGCTTCGACTTCTTTGA
Source organism: Gossypium sturtianum (assembly GCA_025698515.1). NCBI lineage: Eukaryota > Viridiplantae > Streptophyta > Magnoliopsida > Malvales > Malvaceae > Gossypium > Gossypium sturtianum. The sequence goes on from CM046954.1 coordinate 38,474,110, forward strand.
TCCTCATGACTCCAAATCCACTGCAACTTCACCGGTATTGGAACTTCATCTTGATTGCAGTAAGTTTGATAGCTTCAACTTCATGAAGGCAGTATCAATTATCTTTTGATCGCTCCACTCGCAAACTCGGGGAGACAAGATCTGATGTTTTGATCCGCTCCTGCAACTCGTGGATTGCAGATTTGCTATCCTCAATCGCTCCTGCAAACTCAGGGAGGCAAGATTTGATGTCTTCGATCTGTTTCTGCAATTTCAGGAATGCCGATCGCTATCTTTGATCCGCTCAACCGCAAACTCAAGGATGCGGATGGTGGTTTAAATCTTTTCCCTCATCGCTTAGGAGACAAGATTTGTCGTTCGATCTTGGTCCACTCATCGCTAGGGAGACAAGATCTACAATCTTTGACCTATTCCACTTCTTTGGTCGGGAGATAGGGTGGTGGCTTAAATTTGTTCCACTATCGCTAGTGGAGACAAGATTTGCCGCTCGATCTTGGTCCTCATCGCAGGCGACAAGATCTACAATCTTTGACCTATTCCACCGCTGGTCGGAGATAGGGCTGGTGGCTTAAATCTGTTCCACTCATCGCTTAGGAGACAAGATTTGTCGTTCGATCTTGGTTCCCTCATCGCTACGGTGACAAGATCTACAATCTTTGACCTATTCCCTCATCGGTCACCGAGAGATAGGGTGGTGGCTTAAATCTTTTCCACTCATCGCTTAGGAGACAAGATTTGTCATTCGATCTTGGTCCTCTACTGTTTAGGGCGACAAAATCTACAATCTTTGACCTATTCCACTACTGGTCAGGGAGATAGGGCTGGTGGCTTAAATCTGTTCCACTACTGCTTAGGGAGACAAGATTTGCCGTTCGATCTTGGTTCCCTACTGCTTAGGGTGACAAGATCTACAATCTTTGACCTATTCCACTGCTGGTCAGGAAGATAGGACTGATGTCTCCGATCTGCTCCTGCAACCTCAGGATTGTCAGATCTGCTATTTTAATCTGCTCCATGCAAACTCAGGGATACCAAACTATTATCTTCTACCTTGCTACATAACCTGTAGAATGGGTATATGTTTATGTCCAATATTTAGGATGCTTTGATCGAAATGCATCAGATGCTCCTATTTAGCCATGTCATGAAAATGTTATGAAGATGATTCTTGTTTCAAGGATTAGGATGCAATGACCGAAATGAATCAAATGCTTCTAATGAAATTTACAAAAATGTTATGAGTATGATTCCTATCCTAGGTGTTATTACTCATTTGTTTTACATTCATGTTCTGCTCAAATAATTTGCCCCATGGTAATTCTGAGTCCTCTCTACTTGAACCTTGGGACATGAATTGGTATCTCCCACTGCAACTTCAGGGGAATAACTTTTAATTTCTTCTATCTTTCTGTTACCATTCAGAGGTACAGAACTTGTACTACTTTCAATCTGTTACACCATTCCCTGGGTGTAATGACCAAATGTATGAATGCAGGGTATCTCGTCAATGATCCTCTTCACACTTGGATTGACCTTGTTCGTCATTTGCCGATATGGTATCACCAACGAAATTGTCTTATTCAATAAAAATCCGAAGAGATAATCATTTTCCAATGTTTCCAATCCCTTAGACTTGGTGAGTTCTGAACAATAGTCCTGTTTCAAATTCTCATATTATTTAGAAGCTTTTAGAGTAATATGCGAAACTCCTTTTATGAAAGTGTTATTAGTCCATAAATTGTTATTTCAATATAAAATGCTTGAAAAAGGTCACAAAAATGGACGAGAAAGAAATTAGTTAGGAGCATAGCTTTGAGAAATAATTTAATCAAAGATAACCCAGGCAATAAAAGAAAATTGATTTAGGCGTATCTCAAAAAAGAATAAAGCAATCAAAGATAACTAATTTCAAAACTGGGTAAGAATGAAGCTAGATGCCCCAGATATTGCAGCTTGAGCTTCTTTGTTCCAACTTCTTGAGGACCATTTTAAGCTCAATATGTGTTTAGGGGATCCGGAGTACTTTGTCGATGCCCCAAGACGTAATATACTTCCTCATTGCTAATTCAGACGTTGCAAGACTACTGTATGCCCCATTTTTTAGTCAAAATTTGAGCCGCCCTTTTCGAGTTTTCAACTCAAATCCCCTTTGGTCTCAAAGCGCCCTTTGCGGGTTTTCGCTTTGGCCTCTCCTTTTTTTTTTTAGGCGCTCTTTTCGGGTTTTCACCTTAATCTTTCCTCTTTCAGGTAAAATATCTCTTGGCCAAACCTGAATTCAACGGATTGGGCAAGTCTTTGCCATCCGTCTCTATCAATATCAATGCTCTTCTAGAACAGGCCCTATATAAGTCCTTCCCAGTTCGGCATATGCTTTCTTCTAAAATCGTTTTGTAGAAGAAAAATCTTTTTCATCATCAGGTTTCTTCGTAGAACTCCCTAAGATGAACTTCTTTAATCTAAGCTCGCATTATCTGGCCGTGACAAATAGCTTTTAACCTTTCCTTCGATTAGGTTCAATTGGCAAAAACGCTTCAATTCCATAATGGGTAAGATGTTGCCCCAGTGAAGGTTCTGGCCAACGTTCGATAATCATAGAGAGTAGTGATAGCTTCTTATGCCAATCTTTACAAGTCTTAGCCACCTTTCATTTCTTCTTTTTTTCTCTTTTTTTTGGTAACTTTTGTTGCACTGTGATATGCTGCCTGATCTTTGGACAAACTGTAGACTTTGACTTTGTACAGTTATTTAAACGCGATCCTTTGTGGCATTTGATCTTTTTTTTTGATGAATTTGATGACTCCGACCTTGTAACATTGGCATATGAAGCTATTTCCACTCTCTTAATGAAGTAAATGATAACTATGTCGATGAATCGATATTGACTAAAAGCTTTTGACGAGATTGGCCCCATCACATCCATGCCCCACATATGGAAAATTTGTGAAGAACCGGAGTAGGCATATGAATCATGTCTCCTTAAATTCAATATATGCGGTATGACTGATGCAATCCCTTTCCATGGTGGATTAGTAGTGCCCGATCCTCTTGTTTAGCCCGCCCAGGCATGTCCTGAAATGATCGTGTGAAAACATCTTTGAATTCTCAAAGATAACTCAATAATGTCTCGCCTTATTTCTGTGGTGAGCTAGGCTTCGATCTTCATTCATTTCCTAGGCTCGCAATATCCACTAACCCTATGTAAGGTGAGGTCTGTTTTTCATCTTGTTAAACAAGTTAGAAGATATGTCACAATCTCTGTCATCTTCAAAGTACTGAAATCCCCTAGACCCATATCTCATTCAAAAAGGGAGTCAGTAACAATGTCGCTCATGACGTTGATATCTGAGTACCTAGGTACGAAGGCGAACAAATCCAAAGAATAAATGATTCTAAAGATGATTATTTGGATAGTCATGAAAGAATATTCCAAAATAATAAATGAATGTACAGTATGAAGAATAAAAGAATATATATTCAAAAAGATGCATTTTATTGAAATGATAATTCTGGACATGAGCCTATTTCACAAAAGAATCCTTATTGCCTCTAGGCTTAAGGCAACAAGCATGTTTTAAATATTACTCTAGGTCTGCTTCTAAAAATACAGGGATTTCTTCCACAGTCTCATTGTTTAAAATCTTCTCAAGTATGTAAGGGCTTGGAAACTTTTATTCCCCGATTCCTTCTTCGGATATGTCATTGGTGTTTTGATTCCCTGATTTTTAGGTTTCTGATGACTTCTTCAAGGAATCACAACTCTCCTGCCCCCTCCTTCAATTATCACTGCTCCGTTCGACTCATCGAACTTTACAACCCCTATTTTAATAAGCCTTTCAACCAATTTTTTAAACGCCATGTAGTTATCGATTGAGTGACCCGTTATTCCCGCGTGATACTCACATTGAGCATTCAAATCATACCATTTGGGGTATGGGGGTTGTATTGGTTCCATTTAATGAGGAGCCACCACATGTTCATCAAATAAACTTTGATACAACTCCCTATACGTCATTGGAATTGGTGTAAACTGGAGTTGCTCATTGCTTTGCCTTGTGCCAGATTCTTTCCTTGATGAACCTTGATACCCAGTAGTCACAGTTTTTGGCTGTTTGACAGCAATCGACTTTGAGCACCCCATGCTTGTATTATCCACTTCATTTTCTCTCTTCCTTGTGGTCATTCTTTTGTTACTTTCTCCCGCCTCGATCTTTCCACTTTTTATGGCATTCTCGATTATTTCTCCTGTCATTACAATGTCCGAGAAGCTCTTTGTAGCACTTCCTAGCATATGCGTGATAAATGGGGCCTTTAGTGTATTAATAAAGAGCATTGTAGTCTCCATTTCTAGGAGTGGTGGCTGAACTTGCATGGCAACCTCTCTCCATCTTTGCGCATACTTCCTGAAGCTTTCATTTGCCCTTTTTTCCATGTTTTGTAACATGATTCGGTCAGGCGTCATGTCTCTGACATGGTTGTATTGCTTCATGAAGGCTTGAGCTAAGTCTCTCCAGGAGCTAATGTTAGCGCGGTTGAGTTGATTAAACCACCTAGACACTGCTCCCACCAAACTGTCTTGGAAATAATGAACCAGAAGTTGATCATTGTTCACGTAACCAGTCATCCGTCTACAAAACATAGTGATGTGGGCTTCAGGGCAACTAGTCCCGTTGTACTTCTCAAACTTTGGCATCTTGAATTTATGAGGAAGCACTAAGTCTGGAACCAAACTTAAATCCTTAGCGTCAATACCCTGATGATAGTCAGCATTTTCCAAAGCCTGGAACTTTTCTTCCAACCATCTGCAGCGATCCTCCAATTTCCTTGAAAATTCAATTCATTTTCCCTCTTTTTCTGCTATGTCCAAATCAAGGATAACAGGATTGGCAAGGTTATCTCATGTTTTAGATCCTAAACCCATTTGGAAGTTCATAGGCGGTCCATTATCAGCTTGCCCCTGTTGAGGCCCAATCGTGACAGGTGGTCTTTGGGGATACTCTTCCGATTGTACATGCGGTGGGGTAGAATCTCGAAGAAAATCTTCATTGTCATCAGCATTTATTATGAGACCCTTTCCATTGTCCATTGCCCCACTCAGCATCTGGGCCATTTGGGCCATCATGTTCTTTTGGGCTTCCAACATCTGGTCCCTCATCTCTTGTTGAAGCTTTGCCATCTGTTCCTGCATCTGGTCTTGCATATTTCTTTGGAATTGCTCCATTCTCTGGTCCATTTTCCTTGACTTAGCTCGTGTACGTGAGGGTGTTTTGTTCCCAGATTTTCTTTCTCTCTCTCTCCTATAATTTAAACTAATTAGACTCTCTCTATAAATTTGAATGCATACGATGTTATGTAATGCAAATGCATGGATGCAAAGAAAGAGAGGCGTTGACTCTAAATTCAGTTACATTAGAAAAACTTTACTAGAAAATAAATTTATTTACACAAAATGGATCGCATACACGGCATTGTCTTCATAGTCCAAGTGAGAACATCAATCCCCTTCTTCGCAAAAGTCAAATCTTGCAAACTTCTAATAGATGTCTCCTCTAGCTCCTTTTGCTTGATTTGGACCGCGAATCCTGTTCACTTGTTAGCCTCTTCAAGAAAGCCGAGATGTGGTAATTCTTGAATAGTCTTCGTCAACTTAAATCCTTGAGTGATAAGGTCTTGTATTCCTTCACGGACTATTAGTCTTTTCTCGTTGTATTCACTTGGACTATATTCGGACGACCGTATTATAATCCACTTTATCAAAAAATCTATTTTCTTATGACCAACTTTTCTATTTAGCAATCGAATTTGAAATCAACACCTCTTTTCTGTGATGCGAATGCAATACAATCAAAACAAAAGAAAATACATTAGCACAGGAAAAAATAAGTAACCTAGAACACCTATCAGGGTGACCACTAGGGTTTGACATAGTTCTACCTAAGGTGGGCTCTTAGGGTTCACTATATGTGGTTTAGTTCTAGAGTTGAGGTACCCGAACTAGCAGATTCCTCGATCCTCACCCATTATAGGCTCATATGGACCGAGTTCGGTTCAGGGGAATACATTTCCCTATGGCCATGCTGAAGTGAAAACTTCACGAAGACATAGGTACAGATGTATTCCGGAAGCAGTCCACTAGCCCATTCGGAGGTGAAAACCTCACGAAGGCATAACTTCTCGCTCCCACTTAAGGGTAGGACCACTGCGGTCATACAGTGCAATGCAGAGAGATATATTTAAAACCACATGCAATAAAAGGATCATATTTTTTTTAAAAAAAAAACCAAAATTTTAAATTCAAACAAAAGGACATGAAATAATCAATTTTACGGCTTGACTCTCTTATTTCCCCAGTGGAGTCGCCAAGCTGTCGAAACCATTTTAAAATTGGGTTTTAAAAACGGGGATCGACTTTTGAAAATGAAAATGGGAGTCGCCACCAATCCTTTTTCTTAGGTGTGATTGGATCACCTTGTAAAACGTTTCATTTTAAAACATTTGATTTTGGTCTACGAAAAAATGAGAAAACGGGTGCGGGAGTCGGTTACGTATGAGGAAGGGTTAGCACCCTCATAACGCTCAAAAATTGGTACCAAATTGATAGAATCATGTCCAAATGTTTGAAATTTAAAAAGTTTTAAAATAAGATCCGTTATTGGAAGGAAAACCAAGACTTTCCTATTTCAAAGTAATAAAAATACCACACCCAGTAAGTTAGGATACAGCATCTTATAACTTCGAAGCTAGGTGTATCTTTATTTTAGAAAATTCTTACCTCAAGACACAAAACATCACACCCAATAAGTTAGGATACAACATTTTGAATTTTCAAGAATAAGTTTTTTATTTGAAATTGGTAACATTGAACTTTGAAAATGGAGAGATATCTAATACTTTGAGTTTTACGAGAAAAATCACAACCCAGTAAGTTAGGGCACGATTCTTCTCGAAGACTCCAAATATCACATATCACCGTTAAAAATATTTAAAAAAAATCTTTAATTTAAAAGGTATTTTTATATATAAAAAAAAAAATTGGTATGAGTAAGACATTGTAACATACATATTAATTGCAATTCTACGAAATAAATAATAAAAGAATAATATAACATGAATAAATAAATTATAAGAAAAAATGTTAAAGCAATAATATACGAATATAAAGATACAAATAAATGTATATAATAATTAATAAAAAATCATAATATATAATAATATAATATAAAATAATTAATAATAATATATAAGGATTATACATAATAAAAATAATTAGTAAATAATATATATAATAATTTTAAATAAAAACATATATACATAATATACTAATCATAAAATTATATATGTAATAAATAATATAAATAAAATAAGTTATATGATATAATAGACTTTATACAAAACAAAACTTAAAAAATGATATATAATATAATATGATACTATATAATATATAAATTAAAAATATAATATAATAAATAATATATAAATTATTAAACCAAGTAATATATAATAATAATTAAATATATAAAATAATACATATAAAATATATATATATATGAACTATTAATAAAATAATAAATATAGGAAAATAAAATAGAACATTTAACATGATAAAATAATTAAAATAATTTAAAATAAAATAAAATAAGAAGATTAAAAATAAATAAAGAAACAGGGGTTAAAAAGTAATTAAAACAGATATAAAAGGACTAAATTAAAACGCGCGTTAAATCACAGGGGTTAAAATTGAAATTAGGCCTTTTTTTCAAAACGGCGTCGTAATGAATTTGGCTCTTAATGCAACTCGAGGGACTAAATTAGAACAAAAATAGATTTTAGGGTTGAATTTAAAAAATAAAAAACTGAATTTAAAAGAAATAAAAATGCGAAAGGGCTAAAGAAGCAAATAACCCATCCACAAGAAAACACGCGGATCCCTGGAGCGAGTCGGGTCAACACACTGGTCTTAAGCAAAACGGCGCCGTTTTGGGCCATTAAATTCAGCCCTAAACGACGCCGTTTAGGGGGGTATATAAGTTCAAAATTTCTTAAAAAAAATTCATTTCCCTTCATTTCAGAAAAAAAATCAGAGAGGTGCTCTCCCCTCTCCCCTCCAGGCGATTTTCGACAGGCCCTCCGGCGAGGCTCCGGCGCCGTTCTTTCTTTGATTTTTTTTTGTATTGTATTGTGTATATTGTTGCTTGAAAAGAAAAAAACCCTCCCCTTTTACAGATTTGTAAGGCTCTTTATAGCCTTCGAATAAACAAAATAAAAAAGGAAAAATTAAACACTGCTATGTTTGTTGCCGATTTCTTTCCTTTTGCAGGTGGATGAGCAGATCTCGGTATCGATGGGGCGTGATTCCCGGCGATGAAAGCGGCGCGACGTTCGGCAGTGTTGAGGCTGCTTGTGGCGTGAGAGAGACCTAGGGTTTCAAAACCCTTGTTTTCTGATTTAGGTTTTGGGCCTTTTGGGCCTCGTAGGTTTTGGGCTAGTAGGTTTAATTGGGTCAGGGTGTAATTGGGTATTGGGTATTAGTTTGGGCCAAGGGTAGTGGGTCTAATCTGTTTTGGTTTGTAAACAAACTGGACTTTATTTTTTATTTTTATTTTTTGGTTTTGTTTTTATTTCACAAAGGCCCGGGCAAAATTGGGCTCCTACATCTATCAATCAGGAATTTGTCAAACAACACAGTGTGTCCTCGGTGTAATGGAAGGGAAGAAACAACGAATCACCTTTTTCGTGAATGCCCTGAGTCACAAACAGTATGGAGAGATTTGTTAGATCCAACTTTTTTCTTGTTCCCAAATACAGACTTTAAAGAATGGCTTACCGAGGTTTTTGCTACTCTCCCTCTGGAAAAATGCAGAATTTATTGTGGAGTACTTTGGGCCATTTGGGGGGACAGAAACTCCCGTATACATGAAAAGAAAGGAAGAACTAGTCAGGAAATTATAAACTTTGTTTACGGATATCTTTAAGAACTTGATGGAGTTAAAAGAGTAAACCGAATATTACCTAAAGCAGAACCGACATGGAATCCCCCATCCGGACAGATAGCGAAAATAAATTTCGACGGGGCGTTCGATGAGAGGGGACAACAGGCAGCGTCAGGTGTTGTAGTCTGGAATAAGACTGGTCGCGTTCTCATCTCAGTTACACATCTCCATAAGGGGGTGACTTCTGCTTTTGCAGCGGAAGCAATCGCATGTCGCCGAGCAGCCCAAATAGCCCTCGAAATGAACAGAGAAGATACCATCATTGAAGGAGATTCATTTGTCAATAATAAAGAAATGCAAGAACACAAAAAGCGACAAATCTTTGGTAGGAACTTACATACAAGATATACAAAGAATAATCGCAAAAGCCAGGAAGTTAAGATTCGAGTTCATCCCAAGATTAGCAAATAACCTTGCCCATATTCTTGCAACGGAATCTCTGAGAAGGAGGGAAGAGATTTACCTGGTCGACGATATACCCGTTTATGCAAAAGAACAAGCGAGGAATGAGAGCGTCAGAGAGCCAGATTGAGGAGAAGAGGAGATGAATCGACAGAGGGAGATTTTCAAAAATGAAAATCAAATGGGCCAAAAGAGGTTTTACTCCCTTTGGAAACTAGCATCGCCATAAATGAAGAAATTGAAAGACGTGACTAGCATTGGCAGGCGAAATGATGATCTGATTGGGCAGTCAAATCGGTGGCAGATATTTTAAATTTTTTCTAGAGTCTTCTTGTATAAGTCTTTTATTATTTTAGGGCCATTTAGTTAGTTTTGTTTTTCCGGGCCATTAAGCCCTGAACTGTTATCTTTTTTTTTTGTTTTAGTTTCTTGTAAACTTTAATCTTTAGAAATCAAAAGCCCAATCTGATATTTGCTTCAAAAAAAATTATTATTTTTAAATATAATTTAAAGATATTTGACAATTTTTTTTTAAATTTCATTGCAAGTATACAAAATAATTAACCATCCTATAATTCACTTTTTATTTTAAAATGATAGTTGAATAATTTATTTATCCGATATAATAAATAAAAATGTGTGATTATGATAATATTTGAAGTCCTTTTCACAATTATCTAAGGGTCTATTTGCAAAATTACTTAATAATTAAATTACTTAATAATCATAATCATAATCACACATTTTTATTTAATAAATTATTCAACTATCATTTTAAAATGTTTAATAATAATTGTAATTAGTGTATTTTACGTAATGGAGTGTAATGGGAATATTTTAAAAAAATCGCAAGTAATCAATCACATAACTTTTATTTTTTCTAAAATTTTTTTTTAAATAATCTCGATTCTGGTCATATCTGTTTTTTTTTTTATACACAATGCTTAGAACTACCCATAACTACTTCCCAACCCATAAATAAGAGTATATTGTGCTTCAGCACACTCGAACCCACATCCTACTTAATAATCCGAAGACAAACACATCTATGTAATTAAAATTTCTTGTAATTACAAGATTGTGTATATGCTACCTTAATAATTACATTTTTTTTGTAATTATTAAATAAAATGGATAATCCTTACAAAAACAAAATGAATTTTGAATATAGCTTTAGCAAAATTTTCTAGATTAAAATATGCTCAAGATTCATGAATTCTTCGTACTTTTAAAATTTAATTCCCTTACATTTATTTTAAGGATTTTAGCCTTTAATTATTTTTAGAATTTAATCCTTTATATTTATTTTAAGGAATTTAATCTTTTTATTTTCTAAATTTAAAAATACAAATTTAATTATTTTTAGAATTCAATCCCCTTACATTTATTTTAAGGAATTTAATCGTTTTATTTCTCGGATTTGAAATTAGAAATTCAATTGTTAACCCAATTAAAATTTTATATTAAATTCAATTTTATTGCAATGAGTTAGATTGGACCATTTTTATTTTTATTTTTTTTGACCGGATTCTTTTAAATATTATTACTTAATAATATTATTCCTTTAAGACATTTATTATTCCTTTAAAAAAATTTCTTTACCATCGTCTTCAACCTCTTTTCTCTTCTATCTCTTTCGTTTTCTCCTTCACTTCTTCGTTTCCTATCTCTTTCGTTTGCAATGCTAATAGGGTTTTGTGCTTTCTTTCGTTTTCCATCTCCTTCACGTCTTCTTCAACAAACAGAAAATCAAGTGCTCAAAATAGGGTTTTCTACTGCCATTGAAGTTTAAGGGCTCCCGTTTGCAACGCGAATGCTTCACGGAACAAAGGGAGAAAATTTTTTGGTTGTGCAAACCTCAAAGAGGTAAATTTTTGCTTTTTAATTGTTGGGTTGAAGGAAATTAGGGTTTAAATTTTGGTCTGCTATTATTGGGTGTGTGAAAAATAAAGAGTTTTGTGATTTGAGTTGAAACACAATTTTGTATACCATCATTTTGTTGCAACTTGGGTTGAATTATTCTGCAATTTTAATATTCTGATGTGTTTATTGTCTGTGAGAAAAGAGACCGGGGGCTGTGATAATGACTCAAAATCGAAGTAGGGGAAAAAAAACTTTCTTTTTTATGAAAAAAAAAACCCAATATAAACCACATCACATGGAAAAAGGAAATCTCAATCGAATACTCAAAAAGACTGAAAAAGATTGAAGACTGAAAAAAGAAAACCCAAAGTAGGATAATTTTGATTCAAATACGATTCCAGCAAGATGAAACTAGGGTAATCGATGATGAAACCAAGATTCTTTCAATGAGATAATGAACAATTTTTTTAGATGACTAAGATGATGAAAGGGTTTCTACAATAGCGGAGATGCTGAAAGGTTTTACCAGCAATATTGAAGGATGGAAACATCTGGTGAATGGATTCAATGAAGATTTTAATAGATGAAAGGTTTCCCAGAGGTGATGAAAGGTTTTTTTCAGGAATCGATGGAAACCTTTCACTAACCGTTGCATGAATGTATTTTAATGGATTTTTAATCTTTTAAGAAATTATATGAATCATTGTTTTTTAAATTAAAGGAATTCGGTCAAAATAAAAATAAAAATGATCCGATCTTGGGAGTGCAACACGTGGCGACGTGTGAATGGTCAACGCCAACACGTTAGGTTTAAGTATCAAATTAATGGACGGAAAAAAAGTTTGGGTACTAATCTGAGACAAAAAAGATCATAAGTACCAATTTAGGATAAATGAACAAGTTCAGGTATTAATTTTATATTTAACTCTAAGTTTAATGGTTAAAATTTGAAACATTGATTAACAGGCAAAAAAGGTAATAAAGAAATAATAGAATGTGTTATAAACAATGATGTTTGAACTAGATTGAACTGGTTAGATTTGGAGAATGGCATTGAATTGATTTACTAAGAACCGATACAGACTAGTTGAACAAGCAATTGAACTGATTGAATCGAATTTCTTTTTTTTTTTTAATAATTTTTATTTAAACTATTTAAATCGATCAGATTAACAAACCAATGACCTAACTAGTTCAACTATTAGTCCAAGGATCTAGGAGGTTGTCCTTTGTACAAAACAATCAAGACCCAAGATTTTGATCCTATTCTTTAGACTTTTAAAATTGAATTACTTTACTTTTAGTTTTAAAGTTTTGGTCTCTTTTCTTATTTAAAAAATAAAGTCTAATTGTTGATGGACTTTCGTTAAATTTGAATATACAACATTTTAATATTAAGAGGTTTGATAAGAAAATTTAATGTTTGATTTATGATATATATTCAAATTAGGTTAATATATAGTTTGCCCTTTAAACTTGTTTAAAAGTATCTAGTTGGTAACTGGACTTTTTTTGTATTTAATTGGTACCTGAACTTTTTTTTTTGAACTTGTATTTTATCACTCAAGTTGGTACATTCGCACTAACACAATTAGTTTATGCTAACGTAGCACTGATGGCCAATCTGATGATGACATGTGGAGCTTCTCAGTATGCCATGTGACAAGCATAAATTAAAAATATTTAAAAATAAATTAATCAATAAAAAAATGTATAAATTTTTGTTCAAGTTCATTTTTTATATGAAAAAAAAATATATTTTTTATTAATTTATATATTTTTAATTTTTTTAATTCTTGAAATTTATATTTGTCACATGCATACTAAAAAGTTGCCATGTATCATCAATGAATTGGTTTTCAGTGCCATGTCAATATAAACTAACTATGTTAGTGCAGAGATACTAACCTAGGTGATAGAATACAAGTTCAGGTACCAACTAGATCCAAAAAAAAAATTCAAATACCAATTAAGTACTTTTGAACGAGTTCAGAGGATAAATTATATATTAACCCATTCAAATTTAATTGAAGTAAATTAACAATATTATCGATTGAGCTTTATTTTAATATTATATCAATTTATTATTTTCACTTAATACTCTAAAAAGTCATATCATTTTAATTAATGGATCAAACAGTTAAACTACTAAATCCACGATTTACATGCGATACATGACTAATAACATAATTTGACCTAATAGACTAACTGTTATAGTTTAAATCATGATTGAAATTTTAAAATATATAAATTAAAAATAATCAATAAGAACTAAAATTGATCAAATTAGAATATAAGAACCAAATCCATAGTACAAGAATTAACAACAAATTTTGACTTTTTCAAATCAAACAAATTGAGAAGTCTCAATTTTATTTTTTCATTGTAAAAAAATTTAATTATGGTTTTAGTAAATTTGTGACTCAAATCTCTCTAATTTCACATCATTTTGAGTATATTTGTTTTTATAAAAAAATTCAATCTTAAAACATTTAATTTACATTAACTGAATTTCCGCATGGTTATAACTAAGTGATCAAATTCAAACTTATTATCAATTCGTAGAACTTAGAAGAATCTTATTATGTCAAATGGAAGTAAAGGGATTGAATCATAAGTTTCAATACAGTTAAAGGACTAAAACCAGATTTGAACCTTTTTTAAATGAAATATGATCCACGCTTTCCTTTGTCGTTCACTCTTTCCCATATTATCCTTTCATCTAATCAACATCAATAATATGATAAATTTATCTACATATTAAGAAAAAATCTCATACGAATTTAAAAACTGTATACATTATGTATAAAGAAATTCTTTCAAAAAGAATTAATTGATACATTTCACTTTAATGCGCAATTAATAATGATCACGAAACTCCAATAGAGAAAAAAAATTTAACCAGTCCCATTGCAAAATGAATTAATGAATTATAACTGACTGTACAAGTGATAACACTAACCTACCCCTTTTTTTTTTTTTTTTTGGGTAATCTAATTATATATAATACGTCATCTTAATTTACTTTTCTTGTGCATAAAAATATAACAAACAAATATTAACATATGGATATTCAAATATCACAAGCATAATCGACGCTAATGCTATATAAACATATTAATTATCCTATTTACTTGTTTCATGATTTTTCTTCTTTTTTTTTTTTTCTTAATACAAACCTAAATAATAAGCCTGAACTAATATTATTCAAATAGACCAATGAAATCTTAATTTAATGACAAATCACACATCACACCGTCATTAAAAATATGCATAATCATAAGAGATTTACATAATTCCACTGTTTCCAAGACCCTTTCCTAAAGGATAAACACTAATTTCTCCTTAATATACCCTACTTGTTTCTCAGCTTTCTCATTACTCTGATTTTCAAATAAAAACCATAAATCAGTTCAGCCATAAGAAAACTACAAAAAAAATAACAGAGTTTCAATCCTAACAAACACAATCAAGTCCCTCTGCTAATTGTTAGTAGTAATAATTACATGCCAAAGCTACGAGGTTTCCTCAAATTTAATGTCAAAAGTAACTAAGGCAATGGGTAATACCTCTTCTCCTTGTTCATGAAGCAGCCACAGCATCAGCTCTCGGACTCGGATCAAAGAGTTGATGCAGTTTGGCACCGGACTTCGACTTTTTCTCGTACATTTCACCCTCTTTGTCTGCTTTCTTGTTCATAATTATATCCTTTGCATATCCTAGTTCACCGTTTTTCAATCCCTCCTGTATTACAAAAAGGCTTCACCAGTCATTACTATGGAGTTTAAGAAGGGGTGAAATTTCCAAAAAGTTAAACTTCCCTACCACTAATGTCGCATTTTCTAGCCTTAGTTTCTCGGATTTTTCGGTTAGTTGATTTATTTCGGATCTAAGTGTTGTGTTTTCTGCAGTCAAGGATTCGACTTTTCGGGCAAGCTCTTCGGTCTCGGCCTACAAAACAATGCAGTGCATTTAGCTTCAGATAATTCATTGTCGTACTTCATATCTGGGATTAGTATGTTTTAAAGCAAATAAGAAACAAGATATATTTCTTATACCTGCTTCCTCAACCTTGATCTTCGAGCAGATTCTCTGTTAGACTGTTTCCTCCTCTCCCGTTTCAGCTCCCGTTCGTTCTATTTAAATTTAATTTAAGATAGCTACGGCTTAAGATAACGGAAACAACTCGGATCATAGGCAAGCTAAAAAGGATAGCTTTGAAAGGCAGGATAGAAAGAAATACCTGCAACCAGATTTCAGATGGCATTACACGAGGTACATTTGTAGGACTGGACTTGGCAGGAGGGTTACTAAGCTCCAAAGATGTGGTCATGCCAGGAGGAAGTACGGATCCAACTGGTTTAGGAGAAATGGTTGCAGTAGCCTCTCGTGCAGCGACTGGTTTAGACCTTGCCTCATTATTCCCTTCTACACCTGCTAACACAGAGACCATAATCAATTAGCCTAAACCTCCACAAATGAAAGTGGGACTAGAATAATTTAAATCTCACTCTTTTCATCACGAAAAACTTTAGCATATCAAGCTCAAGAACCCAAGTACCACACACACATACAAGTTCTCAGAAGTGCGACCACGTATCTCTAATGGGACTTCCTATTAGTTCTCATAGGTAGAATTTTCATTTAAAAACAGGACATACAAGACACAAGAAAATCTAAGTTTAAAAGCAGACTCAAATCTTAGTGAATTAATCTGTCTTTGAAACATCATGCATCCAAGTATAGTTCCACACCATGATATCAATCACGAAAATCACAGATGCTAACGTGCATACCAGAAAAAAGGAAAGGGGAGATGGAGAGGCGGGAGTATATCTTACCAATGGGTGGGGTTCCCTCCCTGCTTCTTTTCCGTCTTGTTTGATCTGCCTGATAGAGGACATGCAATGACAAAAACAAGCTTTAGCATTTGGACCCTAATAATTGTTTAATATATTATTCAAATAAAGTAACTTGTACAGAAATGAAAAAGTAGTTGGAAACAGGTTAACCAGATAGAAATGAGATCTCACCCCAGTTGTATTCCCATCACTATCATCAGTGGAACCTTCAGTCTCCGCACTGTCCACATAATCATAAAAATTAGTCTAGCCACAACAGATCAACTGGGAAAAGTTCAACTGGTAATGCAATCTCCTACGAATAGGTTGCTGAGGCATAACTTTGATATCCTGAAGAATACTAATTTGTCCAGAAAAGATGAACAAACCTCTGAGATGGTCTGGGTTCAGCCCCACTTTCAGCATTCTCAGCAGTACTATTGCCTATTGACATTGCAAGGCCATCAAATCCTTTCAGCTTCTTCATTAAACCTCCGTTTGTATTCCCAGAGGACTTTGTAGGTGTTTCTGGAGCTGCCTGCATTACAATGCTCTGGTTATATTCAACACCAGCTTAAAGCATAAAGCAAAGACTGTCAACTTCCCAGCTAACTCATTCAAGCTGTGTATATACGTGTATCAACAATAATTAAAGATAAAAAATAGCAACAGTTTGAAAAGATTAATTCAACAAAAGAATACTTAGTTCTTACTTTAGGTGATGATGGAACACCATGACCATGTGATCCCTGGATTTCAGAAGCAAACAACGCATTAGAATATAACATGAGATATAACAGAAGCAGAGCTCTTGGTTTTTATCATTTAATTTATATCCTGATGGAGGGGGATGGATGACTTCAATTTTCCATTTTTAAATTCAGTGTCTCTGAGTTATACTGGTAATTGTTAAGGAATCCACCAGTATTACTAGTCGGTAACCATTAAAAAAGATTACTCATAAAGCAGCAAGAATGGCTAAAATTGTACAACAGTATGCGTATGACACATACCAAAGCATAATAAAACTATGCATTCATATAAAAAATGCAAAACAAGGTAAACTCCTAGATTTTTCTTTTTTGTTAATAACACTCCAATTAGAAGATACTGACGAAGCAAACTTACCATAGGAACCGTAGGATGCACATAAACTCCCCCATGCGGGTATATTGTAGCATAAGGTGTCCCATAAGGTGGCATGATAGCCTGGAAGAGTAATATTAGTTACAGAGAAGTTGAATGTAAACTTAAATGAAGTTATTAAATGCACTGGAGCCATGGGCATTACCTGTGTTGGCCCCCACATATAGGGGGGAGGAGCATGGCCAGATGCCACAGCTGAGTTATAATATGGTGGCATAGGAACACGAGGACCGTAATATGCCTGAATATGTAATAAAGAACCATAAAATCCCCGTCAGAAATTCCATTGAAAAAATGCCTCAAAACAGCAGCAGGAAAGAGGAAACTAAGTGCATGCATAAAGTAGATAACCTGCATGGCTGCCCAATCGGGATAGACATGAATATTGGTCTGGTCCTGCGGATAGAAAAGGATTGACCAGTAGTCAGATACGAGCCTTAAAAAATTAATCTCCACAAAAAGGTTAAATATTAAGCCAATTCCACTACAACGACCATTGGATAATCATACATAGCATAGCAAATGTTCTTTTCCACCATAAAATAGTGCAGCTTTTTCCTAGTTTCAACATTTAAACAGACATAATCTCTCAGCTTACCGGTGATGCCGGTGAAGATGATTTGTCAGATTTAGATGACTTTCCTTCATCGCTGCTACCCATGGTCAACCACCAAAGCTGAAACTTAACTTTGAGAACTTTGTTTGACTATCTCTCAACTGCAATCAAGGACAAAAACTTGAAATTGTGCTTGATAACAATATGAATGGTTCAGGAAAAAATAAAATCATAGAAGCAATTTGGCACTGAATTGCAATTAGATCCAATCATTTTGATTTAATGTTAGAATTTCCATAAGGCTCTATGTAGTTTGATGATATCATCAAACTCATTCTACTTCAGAATAACTTTTTTCGTAAAACAAAAATATATATATATATATATATACACAATAATGGCGTTACTGAATGCTCAAAACGACACCAGATCAATGAAAGTTAAATTTGTAATCATTGAACTAGCTTGATGCAGTCCATCAATTTTCTCTAGAAACAAACACGAGTTTCAGATTCGTACTTCTTAATCTTTAATTAAACAGAAAATTACACATGCAAAGGCCAGAATATATATCTATATATATATATATGAAAGGACGAGGGTATAACCGTCTTTCAAGTAGTTTGTCACTCACACAACGAGAAAATACAGATTTCTGCACTTTTTTTTTTCCCTATGAAATAAGATTTTCTTAGATGAGTCCAAAAAAAATTTAAAAAGAGAAGAATACTTTAATTACTGCTGTTCCGATTTTCTTCGTCTAATTCCTAATCAAAATTTATTACGAATTTACGAGATCTATGAACAGATAAACGCTAAAAATTACAAAAAGAAAATCCCACGAAATTCCGTAATGATTTTAAAAAATAAGCCAGCTCACAGATTCTATTTTGTTAAAAATAAAAAGCTTCGATCGTTGTAGCTTCAAATTGAACCCACTTTCCTACATTACCTCACCAAATAAAAAAAAAACATCCAGAAAGAACTAAATTGAAGTATAGACTTTCCAGCACGTTTCATCAACTTTCTTAGCAACCAAACATAACCTTACGCATTAATCCACTAAAAAATAACGCAAAAAAAAAAAAACACGCGGAACTTCAATTTCAACATACCTTGAAAATATGAAAAATCCGAAAATCTTTCACTCTGCGAAAGAATAATTCAACAACATAGTCAAAAAGACTGCATTAATCTTTACTCAAAAACTGCACAAAAGTTGAGAGGATTTTTTTTTTATTTTTAAATTTGCTTTAGCTATGGCTGGGGTGAACAAGAAGAAGAAGAAATGAAGCGCCAGCCAAGGTAAACAACCACGTCACCAAACACGTGTCGTATAAAGGAGCGCTGTATGTAAATACACGAGTAAATTGCACAAAACTTCTCAAAATTATAACCCACATTCTAAATTGATATTCAAATTTTAAAATATTCTAAAAACATCTTTAAATTATTGATGTTATATTAATAAAGTCCTTTTATTACTAAAATCGTTAATTTAGTCATTAAATAAGACTTAAAATCTTTACGATATAACTAAAAGTGAAAATTTTAAAGACATAAATATTGTAAAAATAGATGTAGTAAAAGATTTTTGTCGTTCATTCTCTTTTTTTTTTTTTTAAAGTTATTCTATAATATTTTACTTTTCTTTAAAATTTTCATTTTAAATTATTTCACATAAAATCCTATATATCATTTAATGACTAAATTAATGATTTTAATAATAGAAGGCCTTGATTAATTTAGCATCGGTAATTTTAGAATATAATTAGAATATTTTGAAACTTAGAGATCAGTTTAAAATAAGGATAATAATTTGAAGATGATTAGTGCAATTAACTCTAAATACACCGGATATACGCTGGGGGACAATTTTGGTTGTTGAGTTGGACCCATTCGATATTCGCGTTGGCCAATTTTATATATATTCCGACGTCACCTGAACCGTACACGTGTACGTTAATGACTCGAGCTACGAGTCTCGGGTAAGGTTTCCAATTTATTCCACACGTTCCACAGTCATGTGAGCTGACGTGTCATGATTCATTTAATTTTTTTTTGTTTTTTTTTAAATTGAATAATTTAATTTTGTGAGATTTAACTATAATTAATAGATCTTTTGGAATCCACCATTGGCCACTTTTCACGACCTATTTGGGTCTAGCCCTTATTTTGCCACGTAAGAATCATTTCCTTGTTATTTTTATTATTTTAGCTCTGCTTTATTTTTGTGTTTGCTAAAATCAATTATTTTAAAATTGGACCGGTGATCATTGGTTGAATTGATTAAATCGATCGATTTGATTTTAATAAAATAAATTATTAAATTTTAAAAAATAGAAAAAAATAGAGAAAATTAATTCAATTATCGACACAATTATTTTTTTTATCTTGATTCAATCAATTTTAAACGATTCGCTCAAAATTCTATTCAAAATCAATTGAATTCTTAATCAAGACTGATATACCGATAGTCCAACTGATCTAACTAGTCGATCAAGTTCAGTTTTCCGATAGCCATTGATATATGTCATAACAAATAAAACTCAATATTTTGTATGTGATATATATATATATATATTAGCAATTAGATTTAAATTTTAAAATCTAAAAATATAATGACTAAATTTCTACAAATAAAAATTGAGGGATTAAATTTTAAATTTATGAAGAACACATAGATTTTAAGCATAATTTAACTTAAAATTAACTCAAATTGTTTTAAGTTTTGTTTCAATTAAAAAATTTATGTGCGTATAAGAAAACAGTGTTTTAACTGTTTCGATGCATCTTAATTTGTTCCAGTTAATATAAGCTTGTATGATTAGTAAAAAATTTAATATATTAAATTAAAATTTAATTTTTTATCTTAATTATTTTTATTTTTATTTTTATTTTTAAAAATAGGATATAAATAATAAATTAATTTATTGTGCTTAATTAATCATTTTAAAATTTATATTTACATATAAATATATTTATAGATATGTAATTGAAAAATGTTTATATGAAAATATAATATGAACAAAAAATATTTAAAACTTTGGTATCCATATATATTAATATAAAAATACATCATCAATATAATATTAATTAAATAAATTGGTAAAAAGTCTCTCTAGTTCCTCTTAATTTCAATATTAAGCATATTCGTCCCTTTCAAAAACAAAAATTAGAGCAAGTTAATTTCTATTAATTTTGTAAGTGAGTAACTAAGGATAACTAATCACAATGTTAATGTTTTTCGTTAATTGTAAAAAAAAATTTATTGGCATAATAAAAAATTTAGCATTCAAAGTTTACAGATTATGTCAATTTCGTTTTGATTTAACAAATTTAACTTATAATTTTTGTACATTCTGTCAACATTTATATAAAATATATAAACATTGAGGGCTAAAGTTATTTATAACAAAAAATATGTATAATTAATGAGAAATATTAACATCGTGATTAATTTTCTTTAGTTGTTCACTTTTGAAATTGAGAGTAATTAAATTGCTCCAACTTTTTGAAGGACCAATTATCTTAATATTCAAATTAAAAGGGACCGGAGAAGCGTTTTTACCAAATAAATTAAATAAACTTTACCAGTCATCTCACGGCAGCGCCACGTGTGCGCTTAGAGTTCCTTATCTTCGTCATTTCATAAAATAAAAGAAATAATAAAGAAAAAAAACTTTATTAAATTTCAAACTGCTCAAGCTCACCTATGACGTAAAGGGAATCGACGGTCGATGTTCAAACATTCGTAAATCGAAAGCACAGAAATGAACCACGGTGCCTGGAAATGAGAGAGCATATTTGCCAACAACAAGGTCTCCTGTCCCATCATCTGTGAATGCTATAAATTCAGCATTATTCAATTTTTCGTTCTAAAAAAAAAATTAATTTTTTAGAAATTAAAGATTGAATCATAAATTATTAAAGGACTAAAATATAATTTTATTATACTAATATATACTTTCATAAAATTCTGAGAATTTAAATGACAAATATATCATTTTGGAGGACCGAAGGCTCCTGCTTGGCCAACTTTGCATTCGTCCCTATATTGATTTTACGCTGTAATTTCTTAGGCATATGTTTATCTTGATACTGTAATTGTGAATATACTATATTTGTAAATTGTAATATTAAACCCAAAACAATTTTTAAATGGTTAATTACATAATACGTCCTCCAATAATGATTTAGATTTTAAATTAATATCTAAATTTAAAAACATTTTAATTGAATTTTTCAAATTATTATGCATCATTACAATTGTATCAAGTTCTTTAGTTAACCTAATCAATGCTATCAATTTTTTTTATATGTCATATTCAAATTATCTATATGACATATACATGTGTTTATGTCTTACTTCACGTCATATTAAAATTGGTATTTAACATCTAAAACGACTACTAATGTAATGAAATTACCTAATTGATGCTTTGAAAATTTCATCATATCATCTTGAAATTTAAAATTTAATTTAAAGTCAAAATATATTTAAAATATTTCACAAAGGTTGAAGTCTCAAAATTTAAAATGTTTCAAACTATTGATTTTATGTCAATTAAATCATTCAATTATTAAAATCTTTAATAACTTTTAAAAAATTTAGACAAGGGAACACGTCATCCAATAGGCCCCTTTGGATGGACCTTCACATCTAGTGCGGTGCGTTTAGCTTTCTTTTTATCTCACGTTATAGTATCTAATCTCATCGCCACCGTTATTTTTACACTAACAGCAGATAAACACACCGTCCATCCAAAAGGACCCTAAACAATCTAGGTGGATCCTAGTTGACTTAGACGAAAAGGAAATATTGACATCGAATCTGATTTTACATAATTTAAAAAATATCAAATATTGGATAAATCTATATATATATTAATTTTGTTTCCTAGATGTCTCAAACCATGACATTTCTTTCCAATAACAATTTGATAGTTTATTTTATATTAATTTATGATTATTTTTTTTTACGTTTTTCAATTTAATCTTTAAATTTTATAATAACGCGGTATTATAAGATTTTGAAGTTTGATAGTCTTTGTTAAAAGGTTTTATATTATTATTAATTTAGCTAATTTATATTAATTTATATAAATTGATTGAATTGATTGGTAAATACTTTCCTTTTGGTATCATTACAAGTTTATAAATTATGGGAGAATGTGTAATGACCTAAAATTCACGGGCATCGAAAAAGTGCAATATCGGGCCTCAATATTAGAAAATTGAATTAGTAAATAATTATTAGGAATATTTATGAGTCTAGTGGTGTGTTTAATTATGTTTTAATTAGGTGAATTTAGCTTAATTAAGAGAAATTAGGAAAAAGGACTAAAGTGAATAAAGGGTAAAAGTTGAATTGTAGATTAAAAGAAAATAAAAAGGGCCAAAATGGAAAATAAGCCATTTAGCATAGTTGAGGCGGCAAAACAATGAAAAATCTAAAGATTTTTTTTAGATTATTATTGTATATATATTAATTAATATTAAGATTGGTATTATATTATTAAATTAATGGGTAGTTTAATAAATTGACAAATGTAGGGTGATTAAATGATACGTATGTAATAATAATATCTATACAATTGTAATATTTCTATTTAATTACTTATTATTTAAGCAAATAGATTTTTATTATATTAAAATATTAAATTACATAAAATAAATAAAATCATGACAAATGTAAGGTGATGATTTATTACAAGTGTATTAATAAAAATACATACATTTGTAATATTTATATTTATATTTAATTGGTAATAGATATTTATTATTTATTATTATTAAGTTAAAATATAATTATTAATTAAATTATTATATTATAAGATTTTTATTTGATAAATAAATTAAATATATGACAATTGTATGGTATTGATGATGTACAAATGTAGTGAAAAATATGTGTACATTTGTATATATATAATTAATTAATTGTATAATAGATATTTATTATTTGAAAGATATTTATTAATTAAATAATTATATTATAATATTTTTGTATTATTAACAAATTAAATGATGACAATTGTAATTTAAATATTTGTTATTAAATAGATATTTATTATAATTATTATAATGCATTATTATTATTATTATTATTATTATTATTATTATTATATATATATATAAGATATAAAGAAAAAAGAAAACAAATAGAAGAAAAGAAACAAAAGAAGGAATAGAAGAACAGAAGCTTAAACGAAAAAGGAAGGGAGAAAAGGGAAGGAAAAAGAAAAAGGGAAAACTAGAATTTTGAAGCTTTAAGCTTTAATTGGTAAGTCAATTAACCCATTTTCTCTTAAATTTGATGTTTTAGAAGCTTTAGAACAAAGTTTTGTTGAAATTAAGTTGAGGTTTTGGAAGTTCTTAGGTTTTTGAACATAGTTCATGTTGAACAAAATGATGAATTAGGGGTTTAATTGAATGAATTTAAATTTAGATTTGATAAAGGGATTAAATTGAAAAGTAAGCCATAAGTTTTGCATAGTAGGGACTAAATTGAAAGAATTTCGAAATTAGGGATTTATGATGAAATTTTGATAGATATGTATAAGTTTGGTTGAAATTTGAATGGAAATAAAGTATGAATTGAGTTAGAAAAGTAAGTGAATTTAGTTAGGATCAATTTGAAAATAAGGTAGAAATTGAATAGAAATTCAATTATTCAATATAAATTAGTGCTGTATTAATAGTATAAATTATTTTAATTTACGTAGCTAGCAAAGAACCCGAGGCATCGGCATCGAAAGGAAAAGAAAAGGTTATCGAGGAGTAATTGAGCAAATCACGGTTTGTATTACTATAATTCAAATCTATTTATTATTAATTGTTATATTTTAATTAAAATGCATGGTGGATAAAATTAGGTAAGTAATTGAAATAATGATATTGATTTGAATGAAATTGATTTAAAAGTGTTTATGGCTATTGAAATTGAATGTGAACAAATTGGAAATTAAAAGTGATTTGAATTAAATCAGAATGAATTGAATGAAGAAAATATGTGATTATTTGAAATGTATATTAATTGAAAAGTGATTAGTGATTTGAACTTGATTGGAAAATGAATCGAAAATATGAATTGAATAAAAGTGAATTAAATTATGAATATGGTGAATATGTGAATTGTGTATTGATTGAAAAGTGGATTGAATTGAATCAAAGTATGATTATATGTGATTATCTGAAATATGTATCGGTATTGAATTGTATATTGATTAGGAAGTGGAAAAGTGAAATTGAATTGAATCGTGATTGAATTGAAAGTGAATTTGAAATAGAAAAATGATTTGAATACCCTATTAACTAGTCGGGCTGAGTTGGATATAGTTGACATGCCATAGGATTTGGAAGAGTACGGGATTTATCGGCTTTGCCGATTAGGCACTTTATGTGTCATATATCAGGCACTTTATGTGTCGTATATCAGGCGCTTTATGTGTTGTATTTTAGGCACCTCGTGTGTCGTTTCAGGCACTTATGTGTCGTATACTGATCAGGTACTATATATCGTTTTAGGCACAATGTGTCGTACTGGTGTGTTTGGGTTGGAATCCGTGTATCCGTCAAAATCCGAGTTTGTTAATAGGGTGAATAACTGAAATGAGAAAAATTAAATAAATTTGATTGATCGTACTATTGAAAATATGAGAAAGAAATTGTGAGTTGAATTGTGAATTGAATTGAAATGTGAGGTTTGAAGCATGAACTTAAGGTTCATGAATTTGCTAAAATATCGAATTATTGATATTGAAATCAGTTGAATAAATGAAATGAGAAAATCGAATGAATTAATCGATTGAACTATTGAAAGTATGAGAAAGTGAAGTTATGAATTGAAATTGAGATATCGAAATAAGAAGTGAAAATAGAATGAATTGGAAATAATGAAATAGTGTATGAGTTAATTGAATATAATCTTATGAATTAATTATAATTATTTTTATTGAAAAATGTTGGTTTAAATAATTATTGAAAGACTAATGTTGTAAGGTTTTAGATATGAAATAGAATAAGTTATTGAATTAGGATATAGAAATGAAATACATGAAATAATGATTTTATGAAATGGTTATTAATGAAATGCATGAAATGAATATGGAAATAGTAAGAAGATATATAAATTAAAATGAAGAAAAGCTATTTAAAATACATATTATTAAAAAAAAGTTAAAAGTTTTAAATGCATGAATGTTTTATTGAAAGTAAAATAGTGGTAAGGTAAATTGTGCATATTTATTGTTTTTTTTTTTTAAGTATTTGAATTATAGTAATACCATTGGGTGTATACTCAGCGTACTGTTTGTTTCCGTGCGCAGATTAAGTACAAAAATTTTAAAGAATTGTATTTGAGATTACGAGCTTTCATCTCATTACATCTTCAAGCAACAAAAGGGTACGTTTTAAAATTTTGAATAGAATGACATGTACTTAGGAAAAATCAAGTATGTTCCAAGTAGTTGTAAGGACTAATTTATTATTTGTCCGTTTTTATGTTCTAATATATTAGTGATTAGCCAAGGATTATTTTGACACCAAATGTAATATTCCTATATCAGGTTCTTTGAGTCGAACATGGTATAGGGGTGTCACAGAAGGATACAACAACCATGACTCAAATCTTGTATTTAGAGGTGTCAATGCAAAATTTTAACCACTTATTATGTTAGGACAGGCTTTTTCCTGGAATAATATAAAAATATTTTTTATTGAAATAATATGAAAAAAAAATTAATTACTAAAATAATATGAACTGTGTATAAGAACTCCAAATCGACATGGCGGTTGATGATTCGGGGTGACTACGAGGTAATAATTGTGTCAGAAAGAGGCATAGAATTCTCGTAATCTTAAATCGGCAATCGATATTTCGATTTGGGTTCCCAATAGCTTGTCATGTCAAAATTTTGGAATTTTTTTTTATTTTTTAAAATTTTTTAAAATTTTAAAGAGTTTAATTTTTTTATAATTTTTATTTAAAAAATATGATTTTTATTTTTTAAAAAAATTATAATTTTGAAAATTTTATGTTTTTATTTAAAATATGAAAAAATAAATTTTAAAATTTATTAAAAAAATTTCATGTACTTTTAAAGGGTGAAAACCAAATTGAAAAAAATTGTAAATGCTGAGAGCTGAAAAAATTATTTTACCTTTGATATCATTAACTTTAACGACAAAAAAAGATGGAGGGGTAATGTTTTTTAAATAAAAAAATATAAGTACTCAATGTCTCAAAATTAAAAGTATAACAACTAAATTTTAAATTTTAAAAGAGTATAAGGACCTTTGGAAATTTAAACTTACAAATTATATACAATAGATGATGTATCAAATACAAATCCAAATAATGAAATAACGTATCAAGTAGTTTAAAAATGGGTTAAAATTTTTTTCTTAAAAAAATAATATTAAAATCACATATAAATGTTTTAAAAAATCATAAAGACTTAGGGTCAGTTTGGCAATGCTTTTGAGAAGTGCTTTTGAGAAGTGCTTTTGAAAAATTTAAGTGTTTGGTATTTCTGTCAAAAAGTGCTTTTGAGAAGTAAAATGTCTATTTTAGACATGATATTATAAAGTAACAAAATATGTATTTAAATAATGTTTAAATTAGTTAATATTATGATATTTTAGCAAAAATATAAAAAATAATTTATTATAATTTATTGTTAATATTTTAATATATAATATTAATTTTAAATATTTCTAAGTAATTAATAATAATTATTTATTAAATTTAATTAGAATATATAAACTATATTTAAAAATTTAAATATAATAATTAAATATTTGTAATTAGATATTGACACAATTGTATTATTTTAAAAATTATTTTTTATTTTTAATGCTTTTAACACATTTGTAAAACTCATATTAGATATTAACATAACATAGAAAACATAAACGTAACAAATTAAAATATTAAATATATTTGGATTAAAGTTTCAAAAAGGAATAATATTTATATACCAAATATAAATACTAAAAATTTTACAATAGCATTTACAATTTAAAGTGAATTCATTAAACTAGAAGCTATAGCATCTCTTGTTAATTTCATTTCAAAACCACTTGAATTGCTTGATTCACCGTCATCATCACCACCATCATCGTCGTCGTCGTCATCATCATCACTTTCTTGACCATGCGCATTTTCTGAATCAATAGTATTCTCATATGCCAAGTTAATATCTTCGTATTCCATAAAATCTGCATCATTTCGACCGATATGTTTTCGGATAAAATTGTGTATCGTCATTGTAGCAACAACGATCATCGTTTGCTTTTCAAAACTATAACTTGGCATATCCCTTAAAATGACCCATTTTTTTTTCAAAACACCAAAAGTTCGTTCAATCACACTACGTAATGATGAATGTGAATGATTGAATATCTCTTCTTTACCAGAATCTTTGTCTCTACCTCACGTAAAGTCGTGTAAATGATATCACGACCTCTATATGGTCCAAGATAACCTTTCATTTGAGGATATCCAGAATCAACAAGATAATATTTTCCTACATGTCATAATATAACAAACAATTAGTTCAATAATTTTTTTAATAAAAATTATCAATTAAAGAACTTATACTTTATTTTTTTTAAAAATCACATATAAATAAAATATCTAACCATTTGGTGGGTGCGGAAATTTGTATTTTAGATCTCGAATTGCATCAAGAAATATTCTAGTGTCATGTGCCGATCCTTCCCATCCAGCCATGACAAAGGTGAAACATATATTAAAATCACATACTGCCATAACATTTTGAGTAGGGATACCTTTTCTTCCAATATAGGGAATTTGTTCATTTGGTGGAAGAATAGCGGCAATATGAGTACCATCAATTGCACCTATGCAATCCTGAACAAATAATTATATTAGTCTCGTGCATATTTTTAGTCGACCAAAAATATTAAAAATATAATAAGATAAAATTAAATTTTAACCTTAAAATGCGGCATATATCTAGAATCATTACGTATTTGTTCGGGTATTGAGCTAAAAAAAGGATCTTCGGGTGCAATTAGATCAGTGGCCATCCTTGAAACTTTCTCAAGCACAATTGCAAAGTATCGACTTATTGTTGATCCAGACCTTTGAAATCTTTCTCGACATTGGAAAAATTTTGCACCGGTGCCCAAGATGTATAAAAAAATTCCCAACATTTCACTAGAAGATATGTTTCTTGAAGTTTGCAAGTTGTATCTTGTCTCAAAACTCTCAACAAACTTGTGAATACCATTTTAGACATCCTAAAATTAATCATACAACGTGATTCGTGACCGTCAAGGATCTCTCGGATCCATGTCTCACACGATTTATTTTGAATTCATGCATGGTTGCTTTAATATATACTTCTCGTGATAAAATTGCACGGAAGAAGATGCAACAACAAATAATCGGTTAAAACATTCCATGCATTGTAAAATCTCTTTCTTTTCCCTTTCATCATCACTTTCATCACATTGTAATTCTCAACTATACTCATCACCCGTGAAAAAATTGAACATCCAAAATCATATATAAACAACTATTGATAAAACTAATTTAGTATAAATAAGTAGAACATAAATTCAATATCCAAAGACCAAATATAAACAACTATTAATAAAAGTAGATTACACATAAATAAGTAGAACATAAATTCAATATAAAAACCAAACATAAACAGACCATTGATAAAACATAAATTCAATATCCAAAACCAAACATAAATAACTATTGATAAAACTAGTTTAGCATTTTTTTAGTCACATAATAGATATCTCTAAACACTAGAAGATCGTAAAAATTTTCAACTATCCTCCATTTCCGTCTTAAGCCACAAAGCTCTAATCTTGGGATTAATTGATAAAAACATAATTCGCTTGTCCTTATTGAGCAATAATCTAAGTGCGAAAAAGTATAGCGGACTAGCTTCGAACTTCTTCCGACATGTTTGTCGAGCACTTTGATCGCTTACGGAATACCATATGGATCCATAACAGAGTCAAACTAGATGTGGCTTGACTCATATTGTCAGCTGCATTGCATAATTTTTCTATTTGACTGGACAATCTTGCATTCCCTCCAATTTGCTTTGAGGATTTCTTTCTTCCAGTTTTAAAATGTGAACTTGATATCTCAGGGTTTTTTCTTTTTTGACCGTTTCCATCAATTTGAACATCATTTGAAATGTGAGCATCATTTGAAATGTGAACATCATTTAAAATGCGAACATCGTTTCTCACATTTTCTTCTTCATTCTCTTCAAGTATTTCATTGTTAACATCCTCAAAAAAATCACTACGGAGTGTACCAGAAGAAGGTGCCCATGCTTTATCACCTGTTGCAACTATCCCCATGAACATTTGGTCCAACTTCCCTTCGAATTCAGGATCAATACCCGATGTTTTAAATTTTTGAGCTTCAGGCACAACCTACATATAAAATGATAGTTTAATAACAGTAATTATCAATAACCTCATAGAAAAGAAAAAAAAAACAAAAATATTCAGAATTATTAATGTACCTTTAGCCTACTCTCCCACCAATCATCCGATGCATCAACGGTTCTTTTTATAGGATTCCCTTTAGACCAGTATCTTCGCCTTTAAGTTTTTTCCAATCTTTCCATTCTTTTTTTAGGGCATCCCACCTATTTTTAAGTTGTCTTTGTGAAAAACCCTTGCCCGTTTCTTTCTCAAAGTTGGTTATTATTTTCAACCATCCATCTTTTGTGAAATGAGTACTAGGCCTATTGCCTTTCAATATCTCTTTAATACAAATATCACAAAATATTTCTGTCAATCTCTTATCCCACATTGCTTTCACTTTTTCACCACTAACTTCAATCGCCGAAGTACTCATCTATTGTGTATACAAACAGATTCCTTTCAGCCAAGCAATCAAGAAAATCAAATGTCACATAAGTATATTTATTTACATGTGTATCAAAATATTTTCCTCTAATATTAATTTTACCAAAAATGGACCCGACACCAACAATGGTGTTAATCCCTAGCTAATTTGCACTAAACCAGTCTTACTTCACAAAAATTAAATCGCATGCTAATAAAAGAATATACAATTTGCAGTTTTGTCCATAAAATGTGCTTTGTAACAATACTTAAACAACAATACTTAAAAACCCTGTTTGTTTTGCTTGAAGCCGAGACTGTTCAAGTGTTTAAGAGAACAAATAAAGTAAGAATATGCTTCAAAAGTGTTGGTGCAAGACAAAGGACATAACAATGAATTGTAACACTTGCATTTCTGCCAAAGTTTACCTTGACGACCAGCAGTGGGTATGTTGTTACAGTTGCCCCAAGTTTTGCCAATGCTTCTAATAAAAACACCTGCTCATAAAAACAACAAGGCAGAAAAAAAGTAGAAATTTAGACAAGACTACCTATAAATATATAAATGGTTAATATTTGATATATTGATTATATATATATATATCTTATTTCATAAGTTATTTTAAAAATTTGTCAAGTGATTTTATTTTTAATATTTTAATATACTCATATAAAATATTTGTCAATCTCTTGACTTCAATACTGTCTGTAAAATCTAAAAATTCTACCCACAAATATGATTCCATATAAAAAATGAAAATTTAGGATTATATATTAAAAGTCAAACACCAAATACGATTTGAAAAAGAATTAGAGTTAGATTAATTCTAAAGATGTAATATATTATGTACAAGTAAAAGCAAGCACATGATGTAGGCATAAATTTTTTGGCGTTAAATCAAATCTCATGTGGTTTCTTGCTATGGGGTTAATGTGATTAAGGAAGCTTAATGAGTGGTTAATTAAGTTAGCGACCCTGCTTTCGGTGCGATCTTCCAAATGTACCAATTAAGCATAAACGAACCCAAATTTGTTGGCAACCTCATTTAGTTTCTGGAAAAGAGTAAAGTTTGTGCAAACCATCCTTAATTCGAACGCATAAAAAGTACATATATATATTTCTTACAAAGATGAAAAAGGAATATATGATAAAAGAAGAATTAGGTTTGGTATTGGTTGGAAGAGGTTTTGTTTTTGTTTTTTTTTTTTAAATTTATAATAAAACTAATTACAAAAACTAGACTATCCCCTCAACAGGGATGTCTCAAAGAAGAATTGTAACACTTGCATTTCTGCCAAAGTTTAACATTAGGACCAGCAGTGGGTATGTTGTTATAGTTGCCCCAAGTTTTGCCCCAAGTTTTACATTACCTAATACATCATCCATATTTCGCAACTTATTAGACAGGGTAAAATGAGAGTGTGATTTAATTCATCGACAACTATATGAAGTAAAGACCTTTGCCGTTTGCGACATCCCGAACATAAACTACATAGAAAGTGACTGTTTCATTATCATATTTGCTAGCGTACATGTTTGATGGCATTCAAGCAATTTATCCATAGATTCAACAAGTCACGATTCAAGCAACATTTACAAAATCACAACCGAAATCCCAACAACAAAACTAGGAGTGACATGTATGAAGAATTTGATGATGGCCTTATTCACATGCTATCAATTTATTCGGTTAATTTGCAGCACTAGCTAAAAAAATGATGCTAATAAGTGGGAACATACCTAAGAAGTGCGAGTGCACACGTAAATCTTCTTGAAGATGCAGAGGCAACCTTCCACCCACATACATCAAAAAGAACTTACGCAAATAGCTTATATCTCCTTTTTCGGTGTGCATTCAACACACAATTACTTCCATTAAAATATATATATAGTTATTAATTAACATCAGACAATTAGAAAGAACCCGTCTTTACAATTAAAGTTTACTTCTTGAAACTGCAAATTGAAAGAAAAGCTCACGTATTCAGCTCAGCTACAAATACTTAGCGCTTCTTCTTGCTTGCTTTCAAACCATTGGATTTTGATGGGGTAGATGAATAGACCCACAACTGATATCACAGAGCCAGCAACCTCTGCAAACACACAACGTTCATATTAATTTTAAAGGTAAATGAGTCGTTTGTGGACTCTGTAAAAATCAAACTTAAAAAAGAGGGAGGGGGAGGGGTTAAGAACTTAAAGAATGTGCCATCAAGGATCCATCTATTTTTATTTGTTATGTAAGAAGCAACACTCAAATCTAACCAAACAGAACAGAAACAAACGAACCAAAAAAGGAAAAAAAAACGCAAATCTAACCAAAAAATTCACAAAAAAAAAGGAACTCACCGAAGAAAAGTTTAGTGAAGGGAACAAAGAGAAGAAGACTGATTACTGCTTTCAAAAATTGCAGGCAAAAAATGCACGAACTGCAGAGAAAATGAATAAATAAACAAATAAAGCTTTAAGGCCCTTCCATAATAAAATCAAACAATCAGAAATTAGCTAAAAATTAAAGCATAATGAACAATTAAAGAGAATAAAGAAGAGAAGAAAAAGACTATCCTAAGCCCATTTTAGGCCTATCCACATTATTTTTTTTAATTTTTAAAAAATATTTATATTAATTTAATATTTAATACTTTTATTTTTTTATTTATTCAAAATTTGTATATAGTTATCTTAACACTATTTTAATATTTACACTAGAGTAGTATTATATATTTAGTATATGTTTATTTTTTGATGTGTTATAATTTACATAATATAAAGTATTATAAACTTAAAATTGGGCCGGGCCAGGCTCGAGCATTAAACGTTTAAGCTTGAGTCCGACCCATATTTTAAACGGGCATCATTTTTTTGCCCAATCCCATTTTTTGGATATAATATTTTTGCCCAAATCTTCTTAAATTTTAAGCGGGCTTGAAAGGGTAGTCCAACCCATAAACATGTCTATTTGGAAGTTCAAGCTCATTTAATTATTTTCGTCTAAAATAGATATTATTATTTGCACTTGCAGTGAATACTTTTGGTATGCATAACGGAATTCAAGCTTTAAATTACTATTTGCACCATGTGGGAGTCCAAGCTAATTTATTTTTTTCCTTCTAAAATAGATATTATCTGTACAATTTTTGTTAATTTGGTCTTCACCCTTTAAAAGTACATAAAAAAGTTTAATTAATTTTAAAAAATAATTTTTCACATTTTAAATAAAAGCATAAATTTTAAAAAATAAAAATAATATTTTTTAAAATAAAATTATCTCTTTAAAATTCAAAAAAAATATTTTAAAAATATAAAAATTCCAAAATTCCTATATGACAAGTCATCGAGAACCCAAACCGACATGTTGGTTGCCGATTTGGGATTACGAGGATTCCTTGTCTCTTTTTAACACAATCATTGCCTCATAGTTGCCCCAAATTATTAGTTGTCATGCCGATTTGGGGTTCCCAGAGTTCATATTATTTCGATAATTAAATTTTTTTCCATATTATTCTAGTAAATAATTTTATTTTCATATTATTCTGAAAATAAAAAAGTCGATAGGCTATTACCAATTAACCAAAGTATATTAAATGAATATTCTTATAGTATTTAAATATATGGTTGAGTTAGTGTTATGAGTTGTTCAAAAATCAACTCAACTGGAAAATGATTAAAAACTCTTCCTTTTTATAAAGTAACAAATATTTTTATAAAATTATTTTTTTCTTTTATGTTTTTATATAAAATTTACAAAAAAAGAAACATGTAAAACTCAAAATAAAGATAGAAAAACACTTGAGCGTAATGAGAACGAAACCTATGACATTATAATCTTCAAACTTTCAACTTGACCATTTCAACCGAAGTCTTATTTTATTTTTATATTAATTTTTTATAAATATATTTTTACATAATTTTTTTACCCATATCAGTATATGTGCCATAACTCAGTATTCATTTAATAAAATTGAATGTGTTATGAGGTATAGGTTATATTCTAATTATATTCTCACTATGCATAGTTGTCATGTGTGAGTTTTGTTTGATTAGGTTTCGTTTCTTTGTCCATTTATACTTTTTCATTGTTTTACAATCGCTCGAACATGTTTTGATAATGATATTCTATTATATTTGTATTTGTAAACTCTCTTAAAGTATTGGTACATGATTATTTTACTAAAAGTACCATAGAGGCCCTTATACTAGTAGTCAGATTGCATTTTGCCCCATCTATTCAAAAGATGGGCAAATTAGTTCCTCTACGTTAAATCAAATAGCAAACTGATCCTTCCAGTTAAAAATTCCATCCATTTCTATTGTTAAAACCCGCTCCCTGTACGCCAGAATGAGGTACATATGGCATGGCATGCGTAATTGTCTAGTTATTCTGTTAGTCACGCCAGTTTTTAATAGTAGAAATGAATGAATTTAACAGAAAAGACTAATTTGCTATTTGATCTAACGTAAAAAGACTAATTTATCAAATTTTAAATAAAAAATAAAATACAATCTAATTATTAATAAAAAAAACACCTCTATAATACTTTTACCGATTAATTTCAAATATGGGTTGATTCAATGCGGTATAAAATTTAAAATATTTAACATTATATATAGTATATGCTACAAATTGATTAGCAGCCCATCTTTTATGTCATTATAATGATAGAAGGATCTATATAAGTAGTTTTGGTTTTCATTTTTTCATGTTACTTGTGAATTCAACGAGGCGGATTGATTTTGCCTTGATTCAATTCGGAGTTTTAAAAAACCTCTGCACATTTTGAGTTTCACTCAATTTTGAGGCTTTGAATTCTTCGAGTTTGGTTATTAATGGTTTTAATTAATTGTTATTTTAGTCACTTTAGATTTAAGTTATTAGTCACTCACTGTCAGGTAATTGGATCTATTTACATAATGATGGTTCGGTTAATATGGATTCAGGATTGGCAGCAGCTAGAGGAGTAGTGCGCGACAACAATGGAGACTAGATATTAGACTATAATCGGTTCTTGGACAATTGTTCTGTTTTTGATGCAGAGGTATAGGGCATTTTAGATGATCTTTCTCTTCTTCATGAACAAGGACATAGAAGGGTGATGATTCAATCTAACAACTTAGAAGCGGTTAAGGTTATCCAAGACAAATCATTGGAGGCTTTCAGTTCTACTTTACTCAGGCAAACTAAATAGTTCT
This sequence comes from Gossypium sturtianum, assembly GCA_025698515.1. Lineage (NCBI taxonomy): Eukaryota > Viridiplantae > Streptophyta > Magnoliopsida > Malvales > Malvaceae > Gossypium > Gossypium sturtianum. The sequence goes on from CM046954.1 coordinate 38,509,954, forward strand.
TGAAACATGAAAGTCAATGGTTTATAAGGCATGTTCCTAGGGAGGAGAATCAAAGTATTGATCACCTAACTAGAATGACTTCTGATTGGAAAGAAGGGCAACAGGTTTTTGTTGATCTGCCAAGGAAGATTCTAGCGATAATTTGTTCTGATAAAGCAAGTGACCTTTTTACTCAAAATAATCCTATGTAACTAAGTGTTATTTTCTTTTTATCACAAAAAGAAAAAGAAAAAGTTTCGCTTGTTAACCTTTTATATTCAAATAAGATTAACTTGAGTTTGAATTTAGATGAGTCGAAATTCAAATAAGAATTCATATAACTATATCAAATAATTATTATAAGTAAAATTTAAAAAATCCCTTTATTAAATAGCATAGCAATTAACTTCTCAATCCCTCCTTTACAGCCATTACTAAATTATTAAGGTGATTAAGTTTCTAGTGGGTGGGTTACTGGTACATTATTATGATTGCATCCTGTCTTCCATAAATTCAATATCCATTTCCATCTTTCTGCCTACCACTTCACAAAGGGATCAACTAACATTCAGTCCCTGAACTTGATTTTTTTTTCACTTTGATCTTTAAATTTTTTATTCACATTAGTCTCAAAACTTTACATTTTTTTTTTCAATTAAATCCATAAACTTGGATTTCCGTAAGGTATGATGATAAAACACTCTAATTTTGTGCCATGTCATCACTTAATAATTTATAATTATTTGCTAATTTTTAATTTATCTTTTCTATTTATTTAGATTTTGTATAAAAATTTTAAAATTTTCTAGTGATGACATGCTACAATCTCAAAGCATCACGTCATCACACATTAACCGAATCCAAATTTAGGAGCTAAATTGGAAAAGTTATCAAATTCCGAAACTAATGCAAACAAAAAAAAAAGGACCAAATTAAATAAAATTGACAAACTAAGGAACTAAATGTTGATTTATCTCATTATTTATGAATGTATAAATTTCCCTAATAATTTATAGCAAGCTAGAACCACTTTGCCTTCAACAATTCCTGCTTGTAGGAATATAAAGATAGAGGCATATCCTACATTGACTTCATAGTTTTCAAGTATTTCCCAACATTCTAACATAAGAATTTTATGTTGGAAAGCAATTGGGGTTTGTCATTTCTCTATTATTTTATAGTAAAATAACAAATAATCCACTAACCAACCTTCTTCATCTTGTGGTTTTGGTTAAGCATAGTTGTTGTTCCAACCTAAGTTTACTTTGCAATTTATTTATATATATATATATATGTAAAAACTTGACCACATGACATAATTTTAGAATACCACATTATTAAATATTGACAGAATCTAAGTTCAGGGATTAAAATGAATCCAGTTTTCAAATTCACGTGCCAAAATGGATAAAAGAATACAAATACCAAATTAAACCCTAGTTGTCGAATTCAAAAACCAAAAATTATATTAACCCTATCATTAATATACATTTAATCATCATTCACAAAATTAAATTTTCGCACTTAACACATGAATCTTACACATTTGAATGTTGATGACCAATGTATTGAATGCTTTACTTGTGTTACGTTTGACAAGAGTATTATTTTCAACATATCTTTGTATACGAGTTAGCTATAAATTGATTTCACTCGCTAATTTTTATCCACTTACATGACTTGTTTTTAGTAAAAAGAATGATATTTTTTACTTTGAAGAAGTCTTATATTTTACTTTTACTCGTCCTTTTTAATTTTAAGTTTAAATTTAGATTAATTAATTTCAATACTTACATAATAATTAAGCTTTTCTTTGTGTTAATTTTCATTAAATAATCACACAAGGTATTAATTTACATTTGCAACAAATGATACGGATTCCGGAATTAGAAAATTATATATAGATTCTCTAAAAAAAATTATATACAAAGTAGTAGATCTGTCTATGGGCCGAGCCAGGTCTTGATAAAATTTTAGGCCTGGGCCTAGTCCGGCTTGAAAAATAGGCTTAAAATTTTGCCCAAGCTCAACCCGAATAAAATGCTAAAACTCGGGCCTGGCCAGTATTAATTATATATATTTTAAAATATAATACATAAAAAATACTAAAAACATTAAAATAAATGTTCCCAACAAATTGAAAATAAATTTTAAAAAATCTTTACACATAAATAATACTAACATAGATGCAACTTCACAAGCAAATGCCTCTAAAATAGTAGCAGAATTAACAATAAAATAATAGTTATATAACATTCAAACAATAACAACAAAATAGTAGTAACATAATAATGAAATGAAAACAAAATAATAAGAAAGCAACAAGAAAACAACTTATATATTTTTCTTTTTGCAAAATCGGGCTAGGCTCGGACCAAAAAAGTCTTACTCGAGGCCCAACCTATTTTCTAAACGGACCTTATTTTTTTGCCCAAATTCATTTTCGGGCCTATATTTTTATTCAAACCCTCACACTTTCTGATGGGTTGGGTGGCTCGACCCATGAACAAGTCTACAAAGAAGACGTATCCAAAAATTTTATATTAAAGGATCAAAAGTGAATTATAAATTTTTGAGAGAATTAAATTGAAATTTAACTTGTAACTTTATAATTTTTAAAGAAATTAAAATACCCTTAGCCCCGGCTTGAAAAATCCACTACAGTTTTACTTTTATCATCACTCACGACTTAATTGAGTATGTTAGGTCGTATTACGAGACATATTGTTTTATCTGCAAGATTTATCATTTTTAGGTATCTACACACGGGTGGCATTGGAGGGGCAAGGCCTTACCCTTTTTTTTTTAAAAAAAAAAAATTGTGTTATAACCTCTTTAAAATACAAATATATAATAAAATTACATTTTAATACCCTAAAATGATAAAATTACGAATTTTTTCTTTTAAAGATATAAACTTTTAGACATTACAAGAAAAAAAATTACATAACTCTTATAAAAAAAAATTAATTTAACTTTAACTCCTCAAATCCTTGGATTTTGAACAAATTTGGTTGCTTGAAACTAAAAAAATATTAAAGTTGTTGAGAACTATTCCAATACAACAAAATTTGTGTTTAATATAAAAGGCATGGTGGATTAAGTTTACTGGTCATATATAACACCAATCATTGTTCTTTCAACCCTTTTCTTTTTATTCCATGAATATATAACAATTAATAAATTAATTATTGTCGATCGAATATTAGCTCGATTGGCATGGGGCATTGTTGTCAATGCAGGAGGACGTAAGTTTGAGTGCGTTAAAGTGCATAATCCTCTATTTATGAGTTGAGGAGGGGCTCTAAGTAGGTCTAGGCATTGTGTCAAAAATATATTTTTATAATTTATTTATTGATAACATAAATTGTAATTTTGAACAATCTCATTATAAGTTCTGATCATATCTGCTCTTTTTTATACAATGCCTCGAACTACCCATCCCATAAATAGGAGAATAACGCGCTTCAACACACTTAAACCTATGTCTTTCTACATTAATATTAATATCCATACCAATTCGGCAACATAAATCATAATTAATAAAACTTGAGGGGAAAAAAAAAAATCTTGCACCAACCGCCAGCTTTTGCAGGCTTATGGCAAAAAATTAAGTCAAAATATTTTAATTATTTTTTTTGTCTTTCCCCCCATCGATTAGCATTAAGATAATGAAAATTTAGAGCCAAAAACATTATACTAATTATAATTAATTAATACATTCAAAAGTTACAAGCCCAAATGGCCAAACTAGCCGTCCTACCAAAACATGGCCTTGGGTGGGGTTGGCCAGATTTGCTGTGATTATAGAAGGTTAAATTTTTTATTAAGTCTCTGTATTATGCGTAAATTATAAATATAGTCCTTATCCTTTAATTTGTTTATTTATAATTTCTGTACTATTCAAAATTCAAAATTTTAGTCTTGGTCTTATTCTAGTCATTAAAGTCATTGAGTTATGTTATTTTCAAAATCTGATAAGACAAATATATCATTGCTTGTATAATCTTATGTCAGCTTGTTATTTTTGCATGTTACTTACGGAATAATCAGGTATTGGATTTAATGATTATTGTTTATATCGAGGCTGAAATTTTGAAATGCGAAAAGTGTGAATGATAAGAATGATCCAATTAGAGAATATGAACTTAAATCTATACAACTTTATGTATAGTACAAAACTAATAGAAGAATTTACCTGATATTATTTGGGTCTATTGATCAATTAAAGAGGTATAAGGACTAAAATTGACAAAATTAAAGTATTTGGATTAAATCTCCAATTTACATAAAGTATAGAGACTAATAGCAAAATTTGACCAGTATAAGAGAGAAAGCAATCAAATGAATATAGGTATGGTTTAAATACTAATGGAATAGCAATTAGTCGGTTCAATAAAAAGATTTTAAAAAAACCACTCAGTTTATCAATTTTATACTTTAGTCTATTAATTTACCTAATCAAATCGAACTAATATCAGTCGGTCGATTTTTACTTGCATTTAATTTTGCCGATTTTATTCATTAAATACATTCGAATAAATAACAAGAGAAAATTCAATTAATTAAATCAAAGCATTTCAGGAAACAATAAGATTTAATATCAAGAAATTTTGCATAATCATAATTCGAAAACTGCAAATAGAATTTTCTTTTTCTCTATGAAGAACCCTAAAAACAAAAAGTAAATTCGTTGGATCAATATGTACTGAGTGCAATGATAAGGTACATTATATTTTCAAAAGAACTCAATTTCAAACTTTAAAAATAACATTGTTGATAAAAATAATCACGACTCATAAACGGTTGGGTCTAAGGAACAAAATCATGCTCAAGTGTTGGTTGTGTTCTAATCATTGATGCACAAGGCATTTTATGATCACCCCTAACCCAAAATGTATCCAATGCCACCGATGTATCAGATTCCTTCTCCATTTTTGTGATCTCCATTTTCCTCCACTTTAACATCACCACCATCCCCATTGAAACCAACACAATTATCCCCACAATTCCAATCCCAAACCCTATCACCCACCATTTCCAAGCCCTTCCTTCCTTTTCCTCCGTCACCGCCGGCATCTCCGCCACAATGCAAAAATGCCCGGCTTTTTTGACCTTGCAAACATTATCGTTGGTCCAATTCTTGAATTCAACTGACCCGTCCGGTTCAAATCCTATGCACTTAAGCAGTGTCGTGTTTTTATCCCCAACCTTTAAATAAGGGAAATGAATCGAAATCAGTTCGCCTTCAACACTCAACGTTAAATTCCCATCCATTATCATGGTTAAATCGGAGTAATCGTAAACATCGAAACCGATAACCGGAGAAACTAATGAATAACCAGGAACATTGTAGTACATAGAGGACCAATTCCCTAAATTATCATAAACTATAGCTAATCTTTTCACGTATGGCAATGTTTTAACATTAGGTGGGATCTTAACATATATGGAATCGGTTCCTCTAGTCCATAAACTCCCACTACGTAACCTCTTAACGGAAACTTCCATGCCGGTGAAATTAGAAGGGAGATTAACTTTATGCTCAGTACCTGTATGATGATTTGCCAATGTGAGATTCGCGTAGTGACGAAACAGAGCTTTTAAAGCTTGTGGATCATAGCTATCGGCTGAGCCACCAACGATCGACGAAGAAATATTAACAATGATGACGATGATGATGAACCAGCTTGTATCAGACCCCATCAAGATTTTTATTTTACCCCATCAAGGTTTTTGACACAATGCAAATGAATCCCCGGAAAAAGAAACCATCAAAGAAGAGTGAAAAAAATATCAAAAATGGGGCAAAAACAAAGCGGAGCTATCAGCTATGGCGTTGTATATGGATTTGTTTGCATGAAAATGAAAGAGGGTTTCTTCAGTTTCGATTGAAATAGTGATTTTTTGGTGTGTTCTTTGTGATTAAAAGGGGAAATTTTGAAGATAAGAGAGAAAAAAATGGATGTGAAAGATAGTGGTGGCAACGAGGGAGATGGAAATATGTACTAAACACACACACACACACACACACACTTCATTCCAAATTTAGCTTTTGGTTATTTTTAGGCAAATAGACTTTGGAAGTTCGTCTTCCTCACCTTTTAGTTACCGATACCATGGCTTTATTTTATTTTATTTGGGATAAACTAAAATTTAGTCCTTGAATTTGTTAATTTTTTCATATTGGTTCTTGAACTTTATTTTGATCCACATTTGTCTTGGAACTTAGCATTTTTTTTTTCCAATTTGATCATTGAACTTGGATTTCGTTAAGGTGTGATGATGCGAGTGCCACACTCTAAGATTGTATTATGTCGTCAGCTAAAAGTTTTAAAATTTTATATAAAATAAAAAAATACTAAAAAAATATAATTATTTAAAATTTTTAGATTTAAAACAAAATTCAAGTGTTTGTGCCACATCATCATACCTTAACGGAATCTAAGTTTAAGGATCCAATTGGGTAAAGCTGTTAAAGTTTTAAGACTAATATGGACTAAATAATAATAATTTTAGGGACCTAAGTGGGAAAAGATACCAAGTTCAGGACTAACTGTTACTTTATTCCTTTTTATTTTCGGGCTATTTCATTATTTGGAGTTGAACTATACTAATTTTTATACTTTGGTACTTGAACTATGATTTTCGTCTCATTTTACCCCAAAAATATCGATATCCAATATGGATGTGCCATGTCATGTTTTTATTAGAATTTTGCTAATATTATAGGGTTAGGTCATCATATAGACCAAAATTAGAAAAAAGTTGTCAAATTCCAAGACTAATATGCATACAAAAATGTTTAGGGATTAAGTTGAGAATAGTTGTAAAGTTTAAGGATTAAATGTTTTTTAATCCTTAATAGTTTTGCAAGACATGAGGATTAAGATTAAGCGTTGCAAATGAAACAGTGACAAGTGGCAAGTACCATTTACTTGGTCAATTCACACGCGTTATTAAAGCGGTGCACCGGCATTGCACTTCGGTTTTATTTATTTTATAGGGTAAATTGAACCCAAAATCACTCAATTATTAGAAAATTTACATTTTGGTTACTTAACTATTCAAAATTCATTATTTTCACCAAGCTGTTAAGTTTTTTTTTTTAAGTCTAGCTAGCGAGTTCCAAGCGACGATTTAATGATCGGTATGGTGGATCAATACCCATCAACGAGTATAAGAACATACCTTAGATCCAAATCGATTTGACGTCCAATGTCAGAGATTGAAGAAGAAAGCTATTTGGGTTTTGGTTCACAGATTCGTAATGTTTAAAGTTGTTTCATGAAAAAAAATGAACTACAAAAGAGAAGGGGAAGGAAAGCCTTTGATTGGTATAGGCGGTGTGAATAGAGGCAATACAACCACCATTCTAATAGCCTGATGACTTAACCGAAACCTTTTGAATAGTTTAATACCATTTTGTAATTTTTTAAAGTTGAGTAACCAAAATGTCACTAATAATTTAGTGACATTAGGTATAGTTTACCCTATTTTATATTATACTAGATTATGGTACATCACGAGGAGTGAAAATTAGAATTATATAACAAAAGCATTTATAAAAGTTGATATTAAAACTAAAGGAATGTTTAGTTGAAACGATAAAGTTAAAATACTCTTAAAATATTATTTTTTTTATTATTAAAAAGAGAATTTTTTGTAATTGTTTAACTGAGTTGAGACCGTGATTGATGACATTAACTCAACCAACTTTTTTTTTTAATTAACACAACCAACCTTTTCTATTAAATAACTTATGATTTAGGTGACATCAAATAAAATTAATTTAAAAAAAATTATGAATGTTTTCTTTTTCTAAATTAAGCAACTACCCTTCATTATAAACATATATTGATTTATATACGATTTTTATTATTTCTCAGAAACTTTATCAAATCTTCAAATCGGAAGATAATATGCGCTTAAACATGTACAAATTTATATCTTCCTAATTGCTGTAATAACAATAATGTTGACTAAAGACTCAATGAGATATTTAAATTTTCTAAAGCAATAATTGGTTCAGTTTCGTGATAAGAAGTTTAATATTCTTTTAAGTAAGGTCTCAAGTTCAGATCTTACGATTAAGAAAAAAACATCAAGAGAGTCTATCCTTTATTCAAGAGTTCAACCTTACTCGACTTTGAATTTATTTTGTAATTATCCATACTCTATGAACATTAATCTTCAAAATATAGGTACTCAATTGGATGAAAAAATAAAACAGGTACTACATTAGAAAAAAAGTATCAAACTCAAATAGCAAATGTTGTATTAAGCATATTAGAATAAATTATTTATGAATTAGGTTTTTGGTGAAGTTTTAAAAAATGAGTCTGATTGGATGCTTTGATCATCTCTTCTTTTGCTGGTTCAAAAAGACAAATAATGGAGCGCAAGTTAGTAAGAATTGGTAGGGTAAACTACACCATTAGTCACTAAATAATGGATACGTTTCCATTTTAGTCACATGATTAAAAAAAGTTACAATTTGGTCACTGAACTATTCAAAAGTTTTTATTTAAGTCACTGGACTATTAAAATCGATGCTATATTGCTTTCTTTGTTCGTACTATCTGCATCAATCGAAAGCTCTTATTCCCCTTCTCTTCTACAGTTCATTTATTTTCATGAAACAACTTTAGATGTCATGAATTGCAAACCAAAATTCAAACATTTTTTTTCTTCAATCTCCGATATTGACTGTCAGATCGACTTGGATCTAAGGTATGTTCTTCTACTCGTTGATGGTTACTGATTCACCGTGCCAATCGTCGAATTATCGCTTAAAGTTCACTAGCAGAACTTTCGTTTAAAAAAAGACTTAACAACCTAATGACTTATAAAAACTTTTGAATAATTCAATGACTTGAATGAAAACTTTCGAATAGTTCAGTGACTAAATTGTAACTTTTTTTAGTTAAGTGACCAAAACGAAAACTTACCCGTAATTAGTGGCTAATAGTATAGTTTACCCTCATTAGTAAGCACTCAATATATAAAAGGGTAAACCAGAAATTTAGTTTTTAACGATCACCAAACTTTAAGAAATTACAATTTGGTCTTTAACGATCGTTACAATATAATCACTAATATTAAATTTAGGTGAAACAAAGAAGCATCAAGACATCAAGAACTTCCAAATCTCAGCCTTCACACCATGGCTTCTTATTATGATGATGATGTTGAGGGGTTTTTAACTTTTTTTGAGGGGAGTTTTTAAAGTGCGTTTATTCAAAGTTAGCGAACCTTTCAATACATTTGGTGTTGTCTCAAGTCAAGGTTTACCTTCCAACTCTATCAAGAGCCGCACAAGAGTCACGAAGTGATAGCGTCTTGTTAGACGGATCGCGAGTGGCGTACAACCATCTACCAAGGGGACAAGGTTTCAAACCCTACCAAGTGCACGACACTCACATTCCCTCAGTAGGCGGTCATGTGCCACGCATGATTCGATCTAAGAAGGCGCTCCATTTTTGTGAATCCTGCCTCTAGCTTGGACTCTCAACAAAGTTGGAAGACAAAACCCTAACTTGATCCGAGAACAATACCAACCCGTGAACCGATGAAGAAATATTTTTGTAAAATTAATTTTTTTAATAATTCAACTATTGAATTTCGATGTAAATATAACTATACTTTTCTTGTACGTAAAGTTTCAAATCAATACAATATTTCTCTCGTATGCATCAAGGATATTATCATCATTAATATTTGATGACTGATAAGTATTTTTTACATTAAGCAAATAATTAAATATTTTTAATTTATATAAAACTCGACATGCATAATTTATCGAATAGAATAAATATTATGAAAATAATTTTATAACAATGTAAATAAACCCTAATATTTTAAAAGAAAAAAAAAAGCATTGTTGTTGGGTTATAGAATAAATTTAGATCCAAAAAATCAAATAATAATATCAAATGCATTGGCATATTTTAAAATAAGTTTTAGATCTTATCTATATCTTCATCTTCAAATTCAATATAATCATCGCCGGCGCCATCATCGTCCTCATCAATTCCGCCGGCGACACCTTCATTCAATCTCGTAGTCTCCGGGAGTTCTCCATAAGCCTTGAGAAGCCTAGCTTCATCAGGCATGTATTTCATGATGACGTCAGCTTTGTCATCTTGATAATCCCTAAGGCCGACGAGGATGATGTCGCCGGCGGCTATCCATACCTTCTTGTGCATCTTGCCACGAATGTGGCAGAGCCGTTTCGTGCCGTCGATACACATGGCTTCGCATCGGCCGTTGCCTAACATTCGGATCACTTGAGCGTATTCTTGGCCGTCTTCTTTGAAGATCAGTTCTCGTTTCTCATCATCGGCTTCGTTCTTTCCTCTCTTCCGATTCTTTCCTCCTTTTCCTTTGTTCTTTGGCATCTTTTTTTCTTCTCTCCGGTTGTTATCTCCGGTGATCGGAAAAAAATTGTTTTTGAATTGAAGATCTTATTCTTGATAATGAAAATTGAAATCCCGCAAAGATTGGACGAATTAACTAAGTATTTATAATAAGAAATAATAATATTTAATTTTAAAAAACAAATTACATGAATAATTTAATACCATTATTCTAATAAGAATAAATGAAAATTATATTTTAAAAAATAAAATACATGATTTTTTTTACTTGCCATACAAGTAAATAATAGTAGTTGCTTGTTAATCAAGTTAATAATATCATTAGTTTTTTTCGGTTTTTTGGCTGACAAAGTATAATTACATCGTAATTCTTTATATTATGTTTGGTAATACAAATTATAATTACATAGTTAAATATTTATATTTTTTAAAATATTAATTACTATAAAAAAAGTATTAGTATGACACAAATAATTTTTAAACAAGTAACAAAAATAAGAATTCGCAAGCTGTCTATGGTACTTGTGTCTAGCATCATTCTCTCAAATGATATCATACCCCACGATATGGTGTAATAATTTTTTTTGTATTTACATCAATAGCATCAACCTTATAATATTATGTTCACAGTTCAAAGAGTCTATAGCCAGTGGCGTATCTAGGGGAGCCGACAGGGGCCCCGACCCCCATAAAATGGAAAACTATTCATTTAGGCCCTTAAGAAATTTTAAAATTTTAAATTAGTAAATGTAAAATTACACTTTACCCCCTCTTAAAAATGATAAAAATTTAATTTAATCATTTAAAAATTATAAAGATATAGGTTATTAAAAATTACAATTTAATTTTGCCTCCTTAAAAAAAATTTCTGGCTTCGCCCCTATCTATAGCTTTAATTATAAAAATTTATACAAACTTAATTTGGAAAAAAACTTATGTTAAGTTATATACCTTTTTATAATAGATAAATTAAGTAAAAAATAATATAAATTTTATAATATATAACCTTTATAAAAAAATTTATAAATTTTTCAATAACTTTCATTACACTTCTTATAAATAATATACATTTTCCATAACTTTAAAATTTTATTTTTTATAAATAAGTTATGATAAAATAAACTATAATGTTTTTTTTTTTTTTTATGAATAAGTATATTACTTTTATAATATATAGCATGAACACATAAATAAGTTATGTCTATACTTTTTGATCATAAGTTTTTATAAATAAATATATTTATAATATGTAAATTATTATTTATACTAAACTTTTTTTTATCATAACTTTAGAAATTTTTTAGAACTTAAATAATATAATTTTTTTGTTATAAAAAATACACAAATTATTTTTATAATATAAATTTTTAGAATTTATAATATAATATTTTTTTTGCCATAACCATCTCAAACACTTATACGTGTTCTTGCTTATAATATAATTTTTATAACTTGTATAAAAACAATTTTTTTTAAAAAAAAAGTTAGATTTAAGTGTAATTACTTGCGTAATTATTCTAATTCTCACTCTCTCCTAAGAAATGGAGAGTGTAATTACATCAAATTCAGTGAGACCCACCAATTACAATAGTTACCCAAGCATGACACCATTACGTAATTACAAGCAATTACACCTAAATATTACTAGGTGGTTTTCCAAACCCTACCTAGGTTAAAAAATAACATTAGGTAAAAGGAAATTAAGTTCATTTTAAAATATGGAACAAGGCTTGGGTTGTAATATTTAAGATTTAAATCCGACTTAGTCCGACCTATTATATATATTAGTATAATATTATATATCTATACTTCTATACTATTATTTAAGTCTTTAATTGAGTTGGTACCATGAGTCAATCATATACTAATTTGATTAAGAAAATTATAAAGATGTCATTTCATAATTAAAATAAACTATATATTATTCGAGAGTATCTTAATCTTTTTATTTTTTTAAAAAGCTAATATAAATTTGCAATTGGTGAGATATGAACATGTGCTATTTATATTATTAGAACATTAATTTTATTACTGGGCCAAAACTTTATTTTAATATAATATGTACAATATAAAAATAATAGTTTAATATAAATTTAAAAATATTTAATTTTTTTGTTTAAAATTTTAATAAAAATAGTCATATTGATTTAACTGGCCCTTCAACTTTACAAAAAGAAAAGTCATTTTAATCATTCATTTAACTTTTTAACCTTTTTTAGCCCATAATTTTTTGTCAAATCACCCAAAGTGTATGAAAAAATTAATTTTTTAAACTTTGCTGATGTGGATTGCCACGTAGATGGCATGTCAATATTTAATTAATTTTTTAAAATTTAAAAAATTCAAAAAAAGTATAAAAATATTTTTAAAAATCATTAAAAATATTAAAAAGAATAAAAATTATAAAAAAATAATTTTAATAATTTTAAAATTTTAAAAAATTAATTAAATGCTAACATGTCATCCACGTGACAATTCCCATTTATACCATGTCAATAAAATGAAAAATATTAACTTTTCCATCCATTTTGAGGTAATTTGACAAAATGTAAATTTAAAAACTAAAAAAGATAAAAAAAAAATTAAATGAAAGGCTAAAATGACATTTAAACAAAAATTTAAGGACAAAAAGATCATTACACCTAAAAAAGATATATAAAAAACACTAATATAAAATTTTTATAAAAAAACAAAATGAATGAGTCCAAGGTTAAATGAGTCAGATCCAAACTTAAACAATATAGACACTAATATTAATTAAATTTAAAAAGAAGAAGATTAATTAGGTGTGAACTAGGTCGTCCAAAACTGAGATCTTTGAACAAGGATTTTCCCAATTTTGTGCAACTCAACTGGACATAAATATTATTCTTTTAAACTGGATCGGCAACTCAACTCAGCCCGAGTTCCAGGTGTAATGTGAAAATATCACACTAATTTCAAGCAAATTGATGATATTAAAAATAAACCCAGATCTAACCCATTGTCCTACTTGGTACATATTTGAATTTTGCAGGGGTCAAACTAAAAGAACAGATGAAAATGACGGAGTTAGTGCAGCTAAAATGTAAATTGACCAAAGCTTACATCAAAAGAGTTGATTAGTGCCTAATGGTTAACTCAGCTCTAAGATGAAGAATACCATTTATGAAATAAAGACACTCTTCAGCCATGAACGATGTCCATGGTATAGCGAATAAATTCCGATACCCAACAGCTTTGCCCCCGGTGAATGTGTAGTTGCCTTTGTATTTGCTGACGAATTCCTCTGTTGGTTTCGACCTTGCTGCGAATTCGTAATCCACCGCAAAACTAACTGAACCCTTTTCCTGCATTCCTAGAAATAACCCAAAGCAATGGAACGAGCTTTGTTGGTCCATGTTGCAATGAGCCGATAGGAAGAAGCCTTGTCCGCCGAGGTGGAATGCTTGAGAATAGACACGTCCCGATGGGAACAAGTTTGCACATTCCTCTCTCTTGAGGTCTAGATATACGACGCATTGTTGACGGGGAAGTTCGAATTCCACTACTTTAACGGGTCGGTATTTGTAAGCTCGCTCGATGAAACGACGGTTCAAGGTGGCTGATTCTTCTGCTGCCAAGCTTCGTTGTCTATGTGGGGCTTCAGCTTTGAAAAAGAGGGCCTCGAGGACAAGCTTTGATGAAACTTCGTGATCAAAATCATTACATGTTAACACCTTCTTAAGTTTCCTGCAGGTCATATAAGGGAAACGGATAAAGCGTGCAAGGCGTGAACCGAGAACTTCCCTTCGGTCTTCGAGTTTTGGGTACTGAGTCCTGGCCCACTTCAAAACGAAGTCGTACACAGCATCTTCGGATGCAATTTGGAGATCATCACTGGACAATATTGCCTCAATCCCAGCTAGCGGCAAAGCCATTACCTCTTCTTGGAACCTGATAAAATGTGCCACAAAAGCAAATATAACACGACTCAAGCAAAAAAAACATAACACGAAGCATGAAGAAGAACAGGAGCTTACTTGGTCATATCCTTGTAACGGGAAGCAAGATACTGTTTAGCAGCATCAGTCAATGGCTGGACAGCTTCACCCATTAATACGCTTGATGGAAGATCCAAATAAAGCAGAGCTGACTCTGGTGTCATAGGCAAATTGCGCAATAGCCGGCTGCAATATCTCATGCAAGAAGCAACCTCGAATTTATCAGCAGCCATCAACACATCGAGCAAGGCAGGAGCTGTGGTTACGGATAAGGTGTTGCTATACATAAAATTCAAAAGTTCCATGAGAGCAGCTTCCTCTGTAACATCAAAGTAACGTAAAATTCATCATTTCAAATTCGCCTGCTCACACATGTTTTGAGTAGGTAAAAGTACCATAGAGGCCGCTAGACTAGAAGTTAGATTGCATTTTGCCTCCGTTACTCAAAAATTGGGCAAATTAATCCTTGTGCATTGGATCAGTGAGCAAACTGGTCTTTTCTGTTAAAAATTTAATCCATTTTTACTGTAAAAAACTGGTAGCGTACCAGGACAATTTTAACAGTAGAATTGGATGAAATTTTTAACAAAAGGACTAGTTTACTCTTTATTCTAACGTATAAGGACTAATTTGCCCATTTTTTGAGTAGAGGGGGTAAATGCTATCCGACTCTTAGTACAAGGGTCTCCATGGTACTTTTACCATTTCGAGTAACTAACATAAACAAGAACAATAAAACAAAGTTTATGCATACCAGAGGCATTGATTCTTAAGGTAACTTGTCGTTGCTCTGACTCTCTCATCCCATTTGAGAAAAGCTACAATATGTGAATAAGTAAACAAATAAGTATTATCAATTCTATAAACATGATATATCTTTTCACCTTTTTAAAAATCTATTTCGATAAAAAAAAAAATATCTTACTTTGTAGAAGAATGGGCTTTTTGCGGCTAAAATGGGAGAGCTAATATGCAATGTTTTAACTCTCAGAACGGTGGAACAATCCATATTCCAGCTCGATTCATTGCTATTAGCATCCTCATCACCTACAAAAATTCCAACCAAGATCAAAAGGCCAACTAGGCAACTATGCCAAACAGTAATGGCACGAATAAGAATTCAAAGTGAACAACTAAATTCCCTTGTTAATTATACTATTTCGATATAGAGAAAATTAATTTGCCTTCCGCGTTTAGTTACATAAAATCTGCATGTCCATAAGATTCTAAAAGTTTTTCTTGTTTTGCTTAATTCCAATTCAGTAAAAAAACACGAGAATTAGCAAGATCATCAGTAGCCATGTTCAAGTAAAAATTTCCCAAGTTTTGCGCATAAAAATGAATAAAAGCAGTAACCTGATTGAGTTTCTTCAACCATCGCCACCGCCTCCTCATCTTGATTTTCGCAGCCTGCAGCATCGTCCATATCTGGTTGGCCGTCATTTAAAACCTGCTCCTCAGGGCATAAACTAAGATCCAAAACTACAAAAGACATGAAAGAAAAAAAAAGTTAAAAAGCAAACCAACATTATAAAAACATATTTTATTCATAAAGATTAACTATCAATATATCAATATGCATGGACCACTGTAAATCTGGTTTAAAACAAGTGAGACAAAAGATTAGATGTTAAGATGATTAAATCTCAATTCTTTGAAAGCTATCTTAGGCACAATCCTTTTTTATTTACAAAATTTTGAATATAATTGATCAGAATTTCCTTCAATTTCCCAAAATTAGTATAGCCTTAATTTTCATTTTCATTCTCTTTTTCAACATAGGGTTCACAAAGAAGGCTTAAATACAAAGTAAGCTTCAATTGATTTATTACTAATTCTTTAAAATCTTGTTTCATTTTCGCAGCTAACCAAACAGAAGCAAACGAGGGGGGAATTAACAAACCATTTTCCTTCTTCATATCCTCTCGGCGCCGTTTACGGTGTCGAGCCCAATCGGCGATACTGGTACAACCTTCTCCATCAGGAAGACAATCTGATGGCCCTCCCATAATCTCGATCCGAAGAAGTCGGTCGGAGAAATTACTATCGTTGAAAGCGAAACCGAAATCGCCACCAGAACCGGCGGAACCACGGGAGTAATCCGAGTCCATTTCATTTCTCGGGTCAAACAGATCCGAATTCAATTGGTCTTTCATCCCAAAATCCCCCCGAACCTAAAACCCTCCCTTAATTTTTTTCCCTTCCCCCTTTTTTTTTAAAAAAAAACTGATAATATGAAATAATTGAAAAGAGTAGCTTAACAAAAAGGAAAACCCTAGAAATTGAAAAAACTGGCGTTACCTAAATGAAGGTAGGAGATGGATTAAGTTGCTGCAATTGATAATTCTTTTTACCCAAGAAATTTTCAGTACATATAAAACGAATAAGCTTCACAGGCCTTTTTGTAGTATCATTTTTCGAGAAAAAAGGGGTTAATTTCGATGAAGTCCCTAAATTATTTCCAAACTTTTAATTTGGTCCATAGAATTTGAATCCAAGAACGTTGTCTATCTTGTTCTTCTATCAACCTAATCTTCAACTGAGCCTAGTATTATTTGAACCGGATTAGATTAATTTGTTGGACTCGTTAAATTAAGAATCAATTGATATATCAGTCTGAATATAGAGTTGAATTGGCCACTGAGTAGATAGTTCAAACCCAATAAAAAACAAAAATCGAGACAAAAACGATAGTTAAACCGATTTTATAATTTTTAAATTTTTTGGTTTTTAGCAATAATTATTTAGATTAGATTTGAAATAGCCAAATAAGGGAATTAATGGGGTCAGTCCTGGTGAGCTTTGAACCATTTGATTATTATTTAAACCTCATCAGCTAATTTTTATTTATTTATTTTGTTTTTTTTCTGTAAACGGGTAGTCTTGGTTGGCATGTAATAAAAAAAAAAGTGAAAAATACATTTATGTTAAAATGAAGAATAAAGAAGGTTCTAATTAAGGATTTTTTTTATTATCTTAAAAACATTTTTATATTTTATCAATTTAATCCCTTTATCCAGTATGAATTATTAACGTGACCCAATACTGTAATAATCCCAACAAAAAAGTTTTCAAATGATTATAAAAGTAAATCCCTATAATTATTTCATCCCAAAAGTTAAAAAATAAAATATTCCTACAATTATCAGCTTTGGCTCGTAATCTATGGATCCACAATGGTATAATTATGGTTTTAGTCCCTATACCTTTTCTTTTCAGGGTAGGGGACCAACGTCTAGTTGGTGTTAAAGTGATGATATGAATTCAAAAAAAAAATAAAAAAATAAATAAACATTTGAGTGGCATGAAATCTATTATTGGTTAAACATAATTGATTGAATTTTCACGTAACCCTGATTGTATGATTAGATAATAATAAATTCATATCATCACTTTAACGATGTATGATTAGATAATAATAAATTCATATCATCACTTTAACGACAACAAGTAACTGTATTATCAAATTGAACTTACTAAATTATGTTAAATTAAAGTAAATAGATTAAACCTCAAATTTCGTCGTAATAAAAAGACTAAAATTGCAATTAAATCTTGGCCTTGAAATGAATAATTTTGACCCTTCCCAATGAAGTAGCACGTTTTATTATTATTTTATAAAATTTGGTGTTTGGCCCCCCAATTGTAGGTTCAACCAAATCCACCCAAGTTGCTAATTTAACAATAATAAAGTGACCAAGTTGCGAATTCAAAAAAGAAGCCGCCCTCCTAATTGGTTATTGCCAAGTCTTTACTATATATATATTTGCATAAAATTATGGGATAAATCACATTTAGTCCCTAAATTTAACAGATATTTTTCATTTTGGTCTCTAAACTTTATATATATATATATTTACTTTAGAATTTGTCAGCTTTTCTCGATTTGATCTTTTAAATTATATTCTGTTAAGGTATAGTGACACGACACTTTATAATTGTACCATGTCATCATTTAAAATTTCTTTTAATTTATTTGTACTTTTTTGGATTTTATAATTTTTTTTAAATTTTTTAGGAAATAATATGGTATAATATCAAAGTATCGTATCATCATAATTTAATAAAATTTAAATTTAAGGATTAAATTAGAAAAAGCTGTAAAATTTTGAGACGAATACGAAAAAAAGAATATAAAAATGAAATTGAAAAAAGTTACCAATTCTAAGAATTAAATGTTGTTTTTCCCTAAAATTAATATCAATACTTAACAGTCAAAGTCAAATACATTTCAGCTAAACGTAGACAAATTGTAGCATAAATGTTCAACCAAGGAAACAAGTGATGGAGATGTGAAAACATATTTTATTTAATTTAAGATATTCAACCTTAGATTTTAAGTTTATGAAATTGTACGAGTCATCTGCAACATTTTATTATTTTCAAACCCACGTATCATTAATGTCTGCTCTCTATTTTTTTCTGCTTTGGGTGGCACGGTTTATTATTATTATTATTTTTTTTTATTTTTATTTTTATTTAATTTAATTTTTGTGTTTTTCTTGCTTTCTTCCTAGTATCTCTACTCTTTTTTTTAATCTTTTTCTTTTCTATAGAGAAGGAAATGGCGGGATTGAGTATTGAAGACGGCAAAGAGGAGGTATGGCAGTTTCGGGATTGAATCTCAAAAATCAGAGTATGAGTTTTGTTTAGTTGGATATTTTCTTACGGTAAGTGTTGTTCATTTTCCAACAATGCGAAATACGATGACAAATCTCTAGCATCTTCTTGGAGGTGTTTTGATTTCAATTTTTTTTTGGGGGATGATACTTATTTAAATTTTATCATGAACTAAATTTTGCTGGAGTGATTATGGATAGAGGTGATCATGGGCCGGGTCGGGCCAGGCCCAGATAAAATTTTAGGCCCGAGCCCAGCCTGGCCCAAAATATGGGCTTAAAAATTTGTCCAAGTCCGGCCCGAAAGAAAATTGATAAACCCGAGCCCGGCCCGGCCCATGTTAATTTTTTTTAGCTTTTTTCATTAAATAAAAAATTTTAAAACAAATATTAAAACAAAAAAAACAAATAAAAAATATGTAAATTTAAAAAAGTATATTTGATTAAAAATAAAATATATATTCAATATATAATTCGAGCCGGGCCGGGCCCGGGCCAAAAAAGTTTTACCCAAGGCCCGGCCCGTTTTCTAAACGGGCCTCGTTTTTTGCCCAAACCCATATTTCGGGCATATATTTTTACCCGAACCCTCCCATTTTTCGGGCGGGCCATCGGGCCGGGCCGGGTAGCCCAACCCATGATCACCTCTAATTATGGGTGCCCCATGGATGTTTCATAATCATCTTTTGGCGTTTCATCAACTGAAGGATGATAAAGATCTGATGCAAGAACCTTTGATTTTCTCTTCTTTTTGGGTTCAAATTCATGATCTCCCACTGGGACTATTTTTTGAGACTGTTGCAAAACAATTTGGAAATTTCATTGGATCATTTTTGGAGTATTATGCCAAACAGATTAGTCGCAAATTTAAGAATTTCCCAAAAAATTATTTTCAACTAAATGTTCGAATACCACTAAAACGAAAAAAGAAAATTATGATTTCTCTTTCAAATTTTGTTTATGCGAAATTTCGATATGAGAAGCTAACACTTATCTGTTTTTTGTGTGGATGCCTTGGGCATGGGCCTAATTTCTGCCCTATCAGATTAAATCATGGCATGAAGGAGATGGAATTAAGATGGGATTTATTGTTGAAGGCACCTATGAGAAGGAGCACCACCATGTCCAGTGTTTGGCTTTGTGAAGATGATAGTGCAGAATTTTTGGGAGCTAAATTAGGAAAGTAAGATATAAAGAGAAATTTATGGGATGGTTAAATGTAGAAATCGTGGCAGAAGATAAATTCTATCTTAGGATTTAATTTGGAAGGAAATTTGAATCCATCGGGAAGGAAAGAAGAGAGATCCTCTAGTGGGCCGAGTAAGGATGTTATGGAGCATGACTTGGATGACAGCCCAATTGAGGGCATTTTTGGGAAGAAAAGGCTAAGATCTGTTGAACCAGTTTCCAACGTTTTTGGCTATACAAATCTTTTGGAAACTACTGATGAGCGTGGCCAAACTCGTCACCAAAGGATATCGACGACTGTCGTCAGGCAAGCTGACTGGACGTAACGAAAATATTATGTTGAAATGTCTGTAGTTTGGGGAGTCCACGAGCTATCAGAAGACTTCAACATATGCTGAAAATTTATCATTCTTAAATTGTCTTCTTCATAGAGACAAAACTCAATTCAAACTAGATGGAAAAAGTTCGAAAACGTTGTGGGTTCTAAAATGGTATTGATGTGTCGACTGAAGGCACATGTGGATGATTTAGTCTTGGATGGAATACAAGGAGTTTAGTCACACTGAGAAGCTTCTTTAAAAACCACATTGATGTTGAGATTTAGGAAGATGCAGATAGTCCAAGGTGGCAGATGATAGGGCTTTATGGTACCCCTGATGCTCATTCTAAAGCAGAATCTTGGGACCTTTTACGATCGTTGGGGTGGAACCAAAATTTGCCATGGATAGTATGTGGCAATTTTAATGAAATTTTGTATTTTTTTAGAAGAAAGGGGGTTGCCTCGATATCGAGGGCGTATGGAGGAATTTCGAGTTGCCTTAGTTGAAAGTCAATTGGAGGATATGGGTTATTTGGGCCCATGGTTTACGTGGGAAAGGGTAAATTTGTCGAAGAATAATATTAGAGAAAGACTCGATCGAGGAGTGGCGAATTTAGCATGGTGGATGTTTTATCCTATTTTTTCTCTTCGTCACTTACCGCATTCTTTCTCCGATTACTGTCATTTGCTTATAACCGCGAACCAAGAAGAACAATGATATATGAAGAGAAGGTTTCACCTTGAAACATGGTGGACTTTGAAGGATTCATATGAATCAGAAGTTCGACGCCTATGGGAAAACAGTTCTGGTCATGTTATAAATCGGCTTGCTTGTTTAAGTGTTGGTTTGCAAGATTGGGTAGAGCAATTAAAGAAGCAAAAAGCTGGTTTATCGAGGAATCTTGTTAAGCGACTTGATCACCTAGATAACCTTGACAGGAACGATGAGACCCTCTCAAAGCTTATTGATGTTAAAATGCACCTCAATATGGTGATTGAAAAAGAAAAACTTTATTGGGAGCAAAGGGCAAGAGCAAATTGGCTAAAAATGGGGGACCGAAATACGACTTTCTTTCATAAATTTGCCTCTAAACAATGCCACACAAATTATATTAGAGGATTGCAAAAAGATGGACAGATTGCTTCGGATCATCAAGAAATGGAGGCCACTACTAATGATTATTTTTCTAATCTCTTTTCTACACAAGGGGTTGGTGATCTCGAGCATATACTTTCTAGAGTAGATCAGTGCGTTTCAGACAGTATGTACCAAAATCTTACTGTCGAATATAAAAGAGAGGAGATTTTTTCAGCTTTGAAGGAAATGGAGCCAACAAAAGCTTCGGGTACTGATGGTTTACCAACGTTATTCTTTCAAAAATACTGGCACGTTGTAGGTCAGGATATTGGTTCTTTTTGTCTTGGCATTCTTAGTTGAGGTACTTCTTTGGAGACTCTTAATCTTACTCATATTGTCCTTGTAACAGCCCGGTTTAGACCCTAGTCGGAATAGTGGTTTTGGGACCACAAATCTGAGGTCGGAAAAATATTTTTAATATTATTTTTCGTGTTTATAATATGTGAATGAGCATGTGTGAAAATTCTGTGTGAAAATTTTATCGTTTGTGTGTCGAATTATGAAAAAGGACTTAATCGCATAAAATGTAAAAGTTGTGCGCTGTTTGTTGAAGTGTCTATTTGGCATGGCTTATTAAATGGGAAGTCCTTATGTGGTAATTAGCCCTTTTGTAGTGGAGATGGACATAAATGGCCATTAAATGAATGAATTATAATGTTTTAAACTAAGGGTAAAATGGTAAAATTTGTAGTAATGTTAATATAATAAAACAAACACATTAAAAAGCCATTATCAACCTTTCTATTGCCGAATTTGAAGAAGAAAAAGAAAGAACTAGGGCTTGAAACATTCGGCTATTGCTATTCTTGATTGAGGTATGTTTTGAGCTCGGTTTTTTATAATTTCTACGTTTTTGTGATCGTTGCTTTGTGTTCTTTCAAACCCATGCTTAAATTTTAGAAATTGATGGTGATTTTGAGATATTCCATTGATGAATATATGAGCTTTGTGTTATTATTTTGTGGAATATGAAAGCTTAGTGTTGGGTTAACATAGTTTGTATTTGAAATTTTGGTGAAATTGAGTAATTTGGATTAAATTGTGAAAATAATATTTTGAGGGATTAAAATGTGAAATAAATGAAATGTGTGGGTTTGTATGGACACAAGGAAAATTCGGCTAGTCATGTGTGAGATGAAATTATGTAAATTTGATGATTTTATGAAATTGGGACTAAAGTGTCGAAATGTGAAAATGTGAAGGCTATTTTGTAAAATGCCCTAAATATGTGCGTTTGGACTAAATTGAATGAATTGGTGATTGAATGAGTTAAATTTGAATGTTTTTAGACAAAGAAATGAGAAATTCGGATCGAGATCGAGGCAAAGATAAAGTACTCGATTGATCGGCTAGTTCCGGTATTTCAACGTCCGAGGTAAGTTCGGGTATAATACAAGTTTTTAAATTTATATCTATGTGATGAGAATTGAATGAATGTATAGTTAATGAAATAGAAATATATTACATATGAAATCGAGTAATGAGGCACTAAGTGTGCAAAATTAGAAACGAGACAGAGATGATTAGCACTGTGTGTGCGAAATAATAGAAGCTTCGGCTTATTGATTTGGCACTGAGTGTGCGATACCGAGATAAGTTCGGTTTAAAGTATAGGCACTAAGTGTGTGATGAAAATATTGCTTTGGCTACGAAATTGGCACTAAGTGTGCGATTAAACCAAATGGATAACAAAGGTTGATCGAAATGCAATATCGAGCATAAATTTACATGGATAGTGAATAACTATGTGTTGGCTAAGGTATGTATTGAACCTTTGTGGTTGATGAAGTTGTGTATGGATTTGTGAATGGATGAGTGAGTATAATAGCTATGGATGGTATGGTGTGAACATTTGAGAATTGATCTATGTGATGGATTCATTTTGTATATTGTATTTGATTCATTAAATTGAATGTATTATGTTACGAACTTACTAAGCTTTTAAGCTTACTGTGTGATTTGTTTCTCTGTTTTACAGTGTCAATAAAGTTAGCTCGGATTCAGGGATCGTCAGCGGCTCTATCACACTATCGGCTATCTATTTCGGTACCTTTGAAAGATGTACATATTTGATATATGGCATGTATAGGCTAGTAAATATGGTGTATTTTGAGATGTTGGACCTTGCCATGTGATATGGCTTGGAAGTTAGATGATTTTGGTTATTATGTGTGAGCTATGTAAATGATGAATGTGGTATGAAATGCTGAAGTTGGAAATGGTATAATTCATGCTTGAATTGGTTGATGAGATTGGTATTTTAAGTGTGAATTTGTGGTATGACTAGATGATGTTAGTTATATGAATTGAGTTATGGATATGATGTTTTGGATGGATTTATTTGAGTAGGAATTGAGTATGGAAATAAATGATGTAATAGATGATTAGTTGGTGCTTGAAATGGTATGTTTTGGTTGCATTTGAAGCATGAATTGGTATTGGTTGATGCTTATAGGTGCTTTTAAAGTGTGGATGGCATTTTGGCCTTGAAAATGGCCTATAATTTCCTACACGGTTGAGCACACGGGCGTGTGGCTCGACCGTATCCTTAAAGTTTGTAATTTGATTCAAGTCAGACTCGACCACGAGCTGTACTCACGGGCGTGTGACTGGTCGTGTGGTGCAAGTCAGTGTCGACCACGGGTGAGGCACACGGGCGTGTCTCAGGCCATGTGGACAAGTCAGTATGTATGCCCTGTTTCGCCACAGCTTGGACACATGGGCGTATCCGAGGCCGTGTGCCTCACACGGCCTACCCATACGGGCGTGTGACCTCTGTAGCTTAGAAAAATGTTTAAATTTTGAAAATTTTCGTATGTATTCAGTTTAGTCCCGACCCCTTTCTAACTCATGTTTAAGGTCTCGTAGACCTCATTAAGGGACCAATTGAATGTGAAATGCTATGTTGGATGTGAAATGATATTGGATGTTTTGAATCTATAGGTAATGCCTCTTAACCCTATTTCGGCGACGGTTTTAGGTTAGGGGTGTTACATTTTATTGGTATCAGAGCTACAGTTTAGTCGATTCTAGGACTAACGTAGCGCGTATGAGTCTAGCTATACATGCCATATATATATTTGCGATAGTGTAATGAATCCTGACAGTGAAAAATGTGTTTTTATATAGTAAATGGATCCCGATAGAGCAGTTGCTGATGATGTAGAGAGCAATGCGCCTGCTCCCGCTCAAGGAACAGCGTCGGTCACATCTAGGCCGAATGATAGTAGCCAAGAAGGAGAGGCTAAGCAAGCCTTCTTTCGAATGATGAGTGAGTGGTTTTCGGAGTTCGTTCGAACAAATCTGGCTGCTCCACAACCTCCACCCCCACAAGTACCCGTTGTATCACAAGTTGAAGATCCGATCCGATTGAGTAAGCCTCCTGTAGATAAAATCTAAAAGTATGGGGCAGAAGATTTTAGGGCCACAGCTGATGATGATGCCGAGCGAGCTGAGTTCTTGCTCGAGAATACCATTCGAGTGTTTAATGAGATGTCGTTGACTCCTGACGAATGCATTAAATGTGTTGTTTCTTTGTTGAGAGATACGACATATAATTGGTGGAAAACGTTGATATCAGTGGTTCCGAGAGAGAGAATCACCTGAGATTTCTTTCAAGTTGAATTTCGAAAGAAGTATATCAGTCAACGATTCATAGATCAGAAATGTAAAGAATTTCTAGAGTTGAAACAGGGCCGTATGTCAGTTACGGAGTATGAACGGGAGTTTGTGAGACTGAGCCAATACGCGCGAGAATATGTTTCGACCGAAGCTACTATGTGTAAATGTTTCATTGAGGGGCTGAATGAAGACATTAAATTACTGGTTGGAATACTTGACATAAATGAGTTTGTTGTGTTAGTTGAACGAGCTTGCAAAGCCGAGGAGCTTAGCAAAGAAAAGAAGAAAGTAGATTTTGAGGCTAGAGATGAAAGAAAAAGATCGATGAGTAAGTTGTCTCAACCTTCGACGAAGAGATTTAGAGATGCAAACAATCGTTCAAATACTTTGTTTGGACATTTGGGTAGAGATCGAGTGAGACAAAGTGTTGGTCCAAAAACTCAAATTCTGACTGAATCAAGTGTTGGAAGTGTCAAAAACAAGAAACCTGAGTGTAGACAGTGTTGAAGACGACACGTCGGTGAATGCTAGGGCAAATAAAATAATAGAACTTGTTATAAGTGTGGATCACGAGATCATTTCATTAGAGATTTCCCAGAGTTAGCTGAGAAAGACAATGTTCAAAGTACAAAACCAAGTAATACAACGGTTAGGGGTAGACCACCCAGAAACACCGAAAATGTGAGTGGTAGTCAGAAAGGGACGACGGATATAACTGTGAGATTTGAGGCGAGAGCACCTGCTCGAGCCTATGCTATTCGTGCTCGAGAAGAAGCGTCATCTCCAGACGTCATTACTGGTACTTTTACTCTATTTGATACTGATGTGATTGCATTAATAGATCCAGGTTCTACTCATTCCTATGTGTGTGTGAATCTAGTATCAAGTAAGACTCTACCTGTTGAGTGTACTGAATTCGTAATTAGAGTATCGAACCCTTTAGGCAAGTGTGTCTTGGTTGATAAAGTGTGTAAGAACTGCCCATTGATGTTTCGGGATATATGATTTCCGGCTAATTTGATGTTGTTACCTTTTAATGAATTTGATATTATTCTGGGTATGGATTGGCTCACTGATAAACCGCAATAGTAACATATTTTAAGCCCACATTTAGCATGCTTTTGGATGATTTAAGCCTTGAATTATGTAATTTGGTGCTATTAATCCTTTGTTTTCATGTTTTATACTCAGAAAAGCACCGGAGAATAAAAAGAACGAAAAACAGGCTTAAAACGGACCAAATGGGCCAAATCACGAAATCGACACGGCCTGGGCCCAAGACCACACGGCCGTGCCTCATTGATGGACTCGAACACGGCCTGGCCACGACTTACACGGGCGTGTGCCAAGGGTGTGTCCCTGCCGTGGCAAAGAAAAATTCTATTCGGATTAGGATACTTAGAGGCGAAGTAACACATTCCGAAGCCTATATAAACACCCTAAGTATGACCTAAAAAGGAGTTGGACAGAAGCCCTCTGTCGGGGCGTCCAACTAGGCCAAAGAGGGCAGATTTGTGGGAATTTACTCGAAGAAAGCCAGTTGATTCATCTCAAGAAGCCGGAGTCATACTCAAGACAGAGGATCTCTCTTCAATTCCTTCTGTGGGGTTTTAGGGTTTTTCTTATGTTTTGTTTTATCTTTTCTTACGAGATGTTTTCTTTTATCATTATGAACTAAACCCTCGGATACGAGGGGATGAAACCTAAGATGAATCTTGTTATTGTTTTCTGAACTATATGATAAATACTTGATTTGTTATTAATTATGTGTTCTTAATTCTTGTTTTGATATTTAGGGATATTGATTCAAGTTTGATGTGCTTAGGTGGAGGAGCAAAAGTCCCCGCCAAGAGTAGATCTAGCATAATTAAGCGGAGTTGATCGCACGCCTAGACATAGGGTGACGAGATTTTGCCGGATTAGGGTGAAACCTAATATGAGAGTCCATAGATCTAGTTAATGTAATTCTAGGGGTTTTAATTAGAAAGAGATTTCAATTAATCAACCTAGGGTTAGACGTTAGTCGCCTCGAGAGAGGGATTAATATACATTAGGGAATCCTACGGATCAAGTCAAGTGAATAAATCGTCTGGTTCAGTGTTAGATAACAAGTGAAGTTTAGGTGAATTCTTCCTCGGGTATTGTCTTAATCAATTGGTTTTTCCCACGAGTATTTCCCCAAATTCATTCTTCTTTGTCTTAGAGTCTTTAGCTTAGTAGTTAGTCAATTTAGATTAAAACGACAATTCCCTTTATTTTATGCTAGATAATAAAAAGAAAGTTAGTATTAGTACTTTTAGTTCCTTTGGGTTTGACAATCCGGTCTTACCTTAACTATACTACTGTTCGATAGGTGCGCTTGCCTCAAATCGTTGTCATAGTTAGTTTCCAGGTTCGATCATTCTCTTTATAAATTTTAAAACTTTGACAAATCATAGCGATCACTCACTTTGCATAGTGCTATTGTGAATTGTAAACGGAAGAGTATTGATTTGAAAAGTCAGAATGGTGAGATAGTTCGAATTGAATCTAGTGATTTGAATGGGTTGCCAGCTGGTATATATTCGATGAAAGCTTTGAACTATGTGAAAAAGGGTTGCGAAACTTATCTTGCATATGTGATTGATACAAAAGTGACTGAAAAGAAAGTTGAGTCTATGCCTGTGGTTTGTGAATTCCCTGATGTGTTTCCTGAAGAATTACCGGGACTACCTCCGATACGGAAAGTTGAATTTGGTATTGATCTATTGCCGGGAACGACTCCTATCTCAATAGCTCCGTATAGAATGGCACCAACAGAATTAAAAGAGTTAAAGTCTCA
This sequence comes from Gossypium sturtianum, assembly GCA_025698515.1. Classification (NCBI taxonomy): domain Eukaryota; kingdom Viridiplantae; phylum Streptophyta; class Magnoliopsida; order Malvales; family Malvaceae; genus Gossypium; species Gossypium sturtianum. Next base: position 38,537,980 of record CM046954.1, read on the forward strand.
GTTGCAAGAGTTGACAGATAGAGGATTTGCACGACCGAGTTTCTCGCCATGGGGTGCTCCTGTGTTGTTTGTGAAAAAGAAAGATGGCACTATGAGGATGTGTATTGATTACCGACAGTTGAACAAAATAACGATAAAGAATAAGTATCCCCTACCACGTATTGATGATTTGTTTGATCAGCTGAAAGAAGCTACAGTGTTTTCTAAGATAGATTTGAGATCGGGCTATTATCAGTTGAGAGTTAAAGAATCAGACGTACTGAAGACTGCTTTCAGAACGAGGTACGGACATTATGAATTCTTAGTTATGCCTTTTGGACTAATGAATGCTGCTGCAGTGTTTATGGATTTGATGAATCAGATATTCAGACCGTATTTGGATCGTTTTGTTGTGGTGTTCATTGATGATATTCTGATTTACTCATGTGATGAGACGCAACACGCCGAGCATTTGAGAATTGTGTTACAGACTCTGCGTGAAAAGTAATTGTATGCAAAGTTTAGCAAATGTAAGTTTTGGTTGCGTGAGGTTAGTTTTCTGAGACATATTGTATCAGCTGCGGGAATACGAGTTGATCCGAGTAAGATCTCAGCTATTTTAGAATGGAAACCACCGAGAAATGTGTCTGAAGTCCGTAGTTTTCTGGGACTAGCGGGATATTATAGGCGGTTTGTGAAAGGCTTCTCGATGATTGCGACTCCATTGACGAAGTTGTTACAGAAGGATGTTAAGTTCGAGTGGTCAGAAAAGTGCAAGCAGAGTTTTGAACAGTTGAAAGCTTTGTTGACAGAGGCACCCGTGTTAGTTCAACCTGAATCGGGTAAAGAATTCATAGTTTATAGTGATGCATCGTTGAATGGTTTGGGCTGTGTATTGATGCAAGAAGGCAAAGTCATCACTTACGCTTCGAGGCAGTTAAAATCGTATGAGAAGAATTACCCGACACATGATCTTGAATTAGCTGCAATTGTATTTGCATTGAAGATTTGGCGTCATTACCTATTTGGTGAGAAATGTCATATTTATACGGATCACAAGAGTTTGAAGTACTTGATGACTCAGAAATAATTAAATTTACGACAGAGAAGATGGTTAGAATTGTTTAAAGATTATGAGCTTGTGATAGATTATCATCTAGGTAAAGCTAATGTTGTTGCTGATGCCTTAAGCCGAAAGTCTATATGTGCTTTGCGAGCAATGAGTACTCAGATAGATCTATGTGATGATAGTTCGGTTTTGGCTGAATTGAAAGTTAGGCCGATGTTTATACGTCAGATTTGTGATGCCCAAAAAAGTGATGATGAGATGATGATAAAACGTGCTCAATATGGTTTAAATCCTGATTTAGAATTTCAAGTCGATAATGATGATTGTTTGAGATTCAGAGATCGGATTTGTATTCTGAGGAATTCAGAGTTAATTCAGTTAATTCTGAATGAAGCTCACAATAGTCGTTTAGCTGTTCACCCCGGGAGTACAAAAATGTATAACGATTTAAAACAGTTTTATTGGTGGCATGGTATGAAACGGGATATCTCAGAATTTGTTTCGAGATGCTTGGTTTGTCAGCAAGTTAAAGCTGAACATCAGGTTCCATCCAGTTTGTTACAACCGATTATGATTCCTGAGTGGAAATGGGAAAGAATCACGATGGACTTTGTGTCGGGACTACCTCTAACTCCGAAAAAGAAAGATGCAATCTGGGTGATAGTTGATAGATTGACGAAATCAACTCATTTTGTTTCGGTAAGAACGGATTATTCACTTGATAAGTTAGCTGAATTATATATTTCTGAGATTGTGAGATTGCACGGGGTGCCACTATCTATTGTATCTGACAGAGATCCGAGATTTACCTCGCGGTTTTGGAAGAAATTGCAAGAGGCTTTAGGCACAAAGTTGCATTTCAGTACTGCATTTCATCCGCAAACAGATGGTCAATCCGAGCGGATCATTCATATTCTTGAGGATATGTTGAGATGTTATATTCTTGAATTTGAAAGTACATGGGAAAAATATTTGTCGTTGATTGAATTCGCATACAATAATAGTTTTCAATCTAGCATCAAAATGGCACCATATAAAGCTCTTTACGGTCGAAAATGTCAAACTCCATTGTATTGGACTGAGCTGAGTAAAAATAAGATTCACGGGGTTGATTTGATAAAAGAGACTGAGCAGAAAGTGAAAGTGATTCGTGACAGTTTAAAAGCTGCGTCAGATCGTCAGAAGTCCTATGCAGACTTAAAACGAAAACATATTGAATTTGAGGTTGGTGACAAAGTATTTTTGAAGGTGTCTCCGTGGAAGAAAATACTTCGATTTGGCCGAAAAGGCAGGTTAAGTCCGAGGTTCATCATGTTGTATGAGATCATCGAGCGAATTGGGCCAGTTGCTTATAAGTTGTTGTTGCCACCTGAATTAGAAAAGATTCATAATGTATTTCACGTATCAATGCTTCGACGATACAGATATGATCCATCACATGTGATTGCTCCTAGTGAGGTTGAGATTCAGTCAGATTTGTCGTATAGTGAAGAACCGATTCGAATTCTGGCTCGTGAGATCAAAGAGCTGAGAAATAAGAGAATCTCCATAGTGAAAGTGTTGTGGTACAAACACGAAGTTGAAGAGGCTACGTGGGAGTCTGAAGGTGTTATAAGAGAGCAATATCCAAACCTATTCACTGGTAAGATTTTTGGAGACGAAAATCCCTAAAGGGGGGAGAGTTGTAACAGCCTAGTTTAGACTCTAGTCGAAATAGTGGTTTCGGGACCACAAATTCGAGGTCGAAAAAATATTTTTAATATTATTTTTTGTGTTTATAATATGTGAATGAGCATGTGTGAAAATTCTGTGTGAAAATTTTATCGTTTGTATGTCGAATTATGAAAAAGGACTTAATCGCATAAAATGTAAAAGTTGTGTGCTGATTGTTGAAGTGTCTATTTGGCATGGCTTATTAAATGGGAAGTTTTTATGTGGTAATTAGCCCTTTTGTAGTGGAGATGGACATAAATGGCTATTAAATGAATGAATTATAATGTTTTAAACAAATGGTAAAATGGTAAAATTTGTAGTAATGTTAATATAATAAAACAAACACATTAAAAAGCCATTATCAACCTTGCTATTGCCGAATTTGAAGAACAAAAAGAAAGAACTAGCTTGAAACATTCGGCTATTGCTATTCTTGATTGAGGTATGTTTTGAGCTCGGTTTTTGATAATTTCTACGTTTTTGTGATCGTTGCTTTGTGTTCTTTCAAACTCATGCTTAAATTTTAGAAATTGATGGTGATTTTGAGATATGCCATTGATGAATATATGATCTTTGTGTTATTAGTTGGTGGAATATGAAAGCTTAGTGTTGGGTTAACATAGTTTGTATTTGAAATTTTGGTGAAATTGAGTAATTTGGATTAAATTGTGAAAATAATATTTTTAGGGATTAAAATGTGAAATAAATGAAATGTGTGGGCTTGTATGGACACAAGGAAAATTCGGCTAGGCATGTGTGAGATGAAATTATGTAAATTTGATGATTTTATGAAATAGGGACTAAAGTGTCGAAATGTGAAAATGTGAAGGCTATTTTGTAAAATGCCCTAAATATGTGCGTTTGGACTAAATTGAATGAATTGGTGATTGAATGAGTTAAATTTGAATGTGTTTAGACCAAGAAAGGAGAAATTCAGATTGAGATCGAGGCAAAGATAAAGTACTCGATTGATCGGCTAGTTCCGGTATTTCAACGTTCGAGGTAAGTTCGGGTATAATACAAGTTGTTAAATTTACATCTATGTAATGAGAATTGAATGAATGTATAGTTAATGGAATAGAAATATATTACATATGAAATCGAGTAATGAGGCACTAAATGTGCGAAATTAGAAACGAGACAAAGATGATTAGCACTATGTGTGCGAAATAATAGAAGCTTCGGCTTATTGATTTGGCACTGAGTGTGCGATATCGAGATAAGTTCGGTTTAAAGTATAGGCACTAAGTGTGCGATGAAAATATTGCTTTGGCTACAAAATTGGCACTAAGTGTGCGATTAAACCAAATGGATAACAAAGGTTGATCGAAATGCAATATCGAGCATAAATTTATATGGATGGTGAATAACTATGTGTTGGCTAAGGTATGTATTGAACCTTTGTGGTTGATGAAGTTGTGTATGGATTTGTGAATGAATGAGTGAGTATAATACCGATGGATGGTATGGTGTGAACATTTGAGAATTGATCTATGTGATGGATTCATTTTGTATATTGTATTTTATTCATTAAATTGAATGTATTATATTACGAACTTACTAAGCTTTTAAGCTTACTGTGTGATTTGTTTCTCTGTTTTACAGTGCCAGTAAAGTTAGCTCGGATTCAGGGATCGTCAGCGGCTCTATCACACTATCGGCTATCTATTTCGGTACCTTTGAAAGATGTACATATTTGATATATGGCATGTATAGGCTAGTAAATATGGTGTATTTTGAGATGTTGGACCTTACCATGTGACATGGCTTGGAAGTTAGATGATTTTGGTTATTATGTGTGAGCTATGTAAATGATGAATGTGGTATGAAATATTGAAGTTGGAAATGGTATAATTCATGCTTGAATTGGTTGATGAGATTGGTATTTTAAGTGTGAATTTGTGGGATGACTAGATGATGTTAGTTATATGAATTGAGTTATGGATATGATGTTTTGGATGGATTTATTTAAGTAGGAATTGAGTATGGAAATAAATGATGTAATAGATGATTAGTTGGTGCTTGAAATGGTATGTTTTGGTTGCATTTGAAGCATGAATTGGTATTGGTTGATGCTTATAGGTGATTTTAAAGTGTGGATGGCATTTTGGCCTTGAAAATGGCCTATAATTGCCCACACGGTTGAGCACACGGGCATGTGGCTCGGCCGTGTCCTTCAAGTTTGTAATTTGATTCAAGTCAGACTCGACCACGGGCTGGACACACGGGCATGTGACTGGCCGTGTGGTGCAAGTCAGTGTCGACCACGGGTGAGGCACACGGGCGTGTCTCAGGCCGTGTGGACAAGTCAGTAGGTATGCCCTGTTTCGCCACGGCTTGGACACATGGGTGTGTCTGAGGCCGTGTGAGGCACGCGGCCTACCCACACGGGCGTGTGACCTCTGTAGCTTAGAAAAATGTTTGAATTCCAGAAATTTCCGTATGTGTTCGGTTTAGTCCCGACCCCTTTCTAACTCATGTTTAAGGTCTCGTAGACCTCATTAAGGGACCAATTGAATGTGAAATGCTATGTTGGATGTGAAATGATATTGGATGTTTTGAATTGATAAGTAATGCCTCTTAACCCTATTCCAGCGACGGTTTCAGGTTAGGGGTGTTACAGTCCTTATACCTAAGGTTGCTCATCCTAATAATTTAATGAACTTCCATCCTATCAGCCTTTGTATGATGTTCTATAAGATTATTTCAAAGAACGTGGCTAATTTTTTTCAAAAAGTATTATATACATGTATTGACGAAGCACCTTTGTACCTGGAAGATTAATCACTGATAATGTCCTACTTGTATATGAAGTATTACATGTTTTTGAGCAAAGAAAGAATGGACAGAAAGTTTTTTTTGTGCTAAAACTTGATATGAGTAAAGCCTGACAAGGTTGAGTGGTCTTTTTTTACGGAGTATGATGCTAAAAATGGGTTTTGCTAGCTCATGTTTGGACCTTATTATGCGTTGCATCAGTACTGTATCGTACTCTATAGTCCCTAACGGTGAAGCAGGAGAGGTTAATAAAGTTACTAAAGGCCTACGTTAGGGAGATCCTTTAAGTCTCTGCCTATTTTTTATTTCTAGTAAAGGACTATCATCCCTTATGAGGTTAGCAAGATAGGCAGGTTTATTGCTTGGAGCCAAGGTATGTTGTAGAGGACCATCGATTTCTCTCTTATTATTTGTAGATGGTTTTATCATGTTTAGTGAAGCTACGGAGATGGGGGCTAATATTTTGAAGAATACCCTTAGGGAATATGAAGTTTGTTCTGGCCAATGTATTAATTTTGATAAATCATTGCTTTATTGTATCTCTAATGTAATAGATCAGACACAACAACTAATCTCCCAAATCCTTAATGTTTGATTCTCTTAGGATTTGGAAAAATATCTTGGGCACCTAAATATGGTGGACCAAAAAAAAGGAATGGCGTTCTAGTTGCTGAAAGATCGGGTGAGCAGTCAAATAAATAGTTGGTGTATTAAAGTCCTCTCCCAAGGAGGCAAGGAAGTTTTTATCAAAGCTATTTTGCAGACTATCCTGACTTATTCGATGTCATGTTTTTTGCTGCCTAATTCTCTTTGTTTGGATATGGAACATATTATTAGCAAGTTTTGGTGGCAGAAACATCATGCAAAGTGTGGAATTCATTTGTATGGGTGGATTAGATTATGCCTTAAAGAGACTGGTGGTATGGTTTTTGGTGTTTAAAAAAAAATTAATTTGGCACTACTTGCCAAACAGGGGTGGCGGCTGATTTGTTACCCAAATTCTTTATTGGCGCACACGTTGAAAGCTAAATATTATTTGGAATCAAAATTTTTAAATGTCAGGTTAGAAACTCACCCATCATAAACCTGGAAAAGTATTTGGGTCGTAAGAGGGCTCCTCCAAACAGGTATGTGCTGGCAGGTGGGAACAAGGACCAAAATCTCAGTTTGGGCTGATGCTTGGATTCCAGGTTCCACAGATTATATGATCTAAAGCAATGTTAGCAACTCAAACATACATATGGTCACGGATCTGATTGATCCAAACACAAAACTTCGTAAAGAGAATTTGATTAATAATATTGATTTGCCATAATTTGATCTGTCAAATTAGGCTTTCCCGTTATACTTAGAGTAGCTTGTTTTCGAGTAATGGCAAGAATTTTCCATAGTTTTTAGGTTTTCATTTGAATAAGTGTAAATACCTAATTTTTTCTCATTTTTGAGATCCAAATTGGCCAATTGTGTCATTGGGGGCCCTAACCTTCAATTTAGTGTTGTAGGTCCTTGTCGGAGGCTCGAATTCGTACAAAACATTGCCAAAGAAGGGGTATTACGACATCGAAGCAGTGGAATCGCGATACCCCCATCAATCCCAGGATTAAGGCAAGCTACAGTGGTATTGTGATATCCTCATTGGGTATCATGATATCCATGTGACAAGGAAACACCCTATTTTAAGACTGACGATGATATCGTGATATCCAACCCTATGTATCACAATATCACTTTCGTGAGGGGACAAAAAATGGCGCTAGAGGTAATGTTTGTCCAATCGAAGCACCAATCAAGGGAGGCCCATTCAAGGACATTTTGGTCAACAAAAGGGGTTAGAATATATTGCTAAATCAGCCACAATTGGCTGAGAAGAGAGGAGGCTACACTAGTTTAGTCTTTTTGCTTAGTTTTCCTTTAGTTTTCTCATAGGTTTTCTTTCCCATTTTCTAGGGTTTCTTCTTATCATCTTCTTCCTTAGTGTACTGTTTATTTTTCCTGCAATTTGATATTGTTCTTAGTGTTCTTACTGTTAGTTAAGTTAGTTATTACTGTAGCTAGGGTTAAATTGCACTTTTAGTCCATTTTTTACTTGTATTGACATTTTCATCTTTGTTTAATGTATTTTCAGTTTCCTTTAGTTTCAATTGTTAAAGCCTTTACTTTTCATGTTCCTTGCTTCTTATTTTACTGTTAGATGTTCATCTTTGCTTTTCTTTTAAGTTTTCCTCATTAAAAATTTCAACTTTATTATTTTTCTTAAGCTTTTCTTCAATGGCTTCCATGGTTGTTATTTTTATCTTTGTTAGTTTAGCTTTTAACATGAGTAACTAAACTTCTAAAGGGGTTGGTTGATGGAGATGCGGATAAGCTAATTTTTGGTTAAAGGACTAAATTACAACAAATTGGACCAAATTGAATGAACATAAAAACTTAGGATTGACGAACCTAAGGGAATATTCAGGCAAGTGAGACCGAGAGGTAATCTTGTTGAGCACCAATTCTTTAGTCCCAGGTTAGCTAGCGAGATCGAGAGATAAACTGAACTAATTTGTCTAACTTGGTAAAGTTGACACCAGGAGGTAAAATGGAACCATTTTAGGAGTTTAAGCAATTTAGAATCTTAATTGAATGATTAGTGAACCACATCAAAGTCAACCAACCACTATTTTTTAGTTATTTTTGAATTTCATAACTTTGCATCCTTTACGATTTAGTTCTTTAGGTAGCTAATAGATAATTAGTTTAATCACTATTCATTTTATGATTTTCCGTTGTATAACTTTTAACTATTAGTTTTTTAGACTCCTTCTTTGTATGCTCTTAGCTAGGAATTGCTTAATTGCCTCCTCCCTTAAGTTCGACCCCTTGGAATACTCTGTGTTCCATCGGAACTATAAATATTACAACTGACATTGTACGTTTGCAGTTAAAACTATTTTTCAAAAATAGTTTTTATAAAATTATTTGTTTTAACGCGCATGCGCAATAGCGGTCAAGTACCTTTAGTGATGGTGAAGCAGAAAGAATCCTATACATTCCCTTTGCTTGAGTTCTACGTGATGATAAACTTGTATGGCGATGTGAAGCTTCGGGCGAGTATATAGTGAGAAGCAGATAGAAAATTCTTTTACAAGGTATTAACACACATATGCCTCCTAACAACCAAAATATTTTTACACCTTTCTATAAAAAGTTATGGCAACTCGATCTACCAGCTAAGGTGAAGATCACAAATTGGCGAGTTTTCCGTACTTGTATTCCTACTTTTAACAATTTACATTACAGAATACTGGTTGGTTCAGTAACTTGTCCCAAATGCTCCAATAGAGTTAAAAACTTAGAACATATTTTCTGAGATTGCTCCACTACAAAGGAAATATGGCATGAGTTAAATATTTAATGGCCTTATGAAGTCTTAAACTCTGAATATTAGGAATGGTTGACATATATTTTTTTGAATCACTCAAATAACCATTGTAGGATTATGGCTTGTGCAATTTGGGCAATATGGATAACAAGGAATAAAGTAGTTCATGAAGGGAACGGACAGACAGTTCAGAACACAACCCATTTAATCATTTCATATATTCGAGAATTAGATGTAATCAACCATAAATTACCTGTTAAAAGGGTGGAGACTGAACAATAGATGCCGTCGGAGATCCCTTTTATGAAGATTAATTATGATGTTGCTTTTCAAAACCATACAAAGAGGTCATGTACAAAGATTATGGTTAGAAACTCGAATGGTTTGGTGATAATAAATAATCACATACCTTTGGCTGCAGAGGCTTTTGCATGCTTTCAGGAGGTTCAGATTGGCCTTGATTTGGGTTTTCAGAATGTGGAGATTGAAGGTAATGCGCTTACAATGGTGAAAATGCTTTATGCAGATAGGCAAGACAGGTCTGAAATTAGTGCATATATTATGGATTCGAGATCACTTAGTGAGAATTATCGAAGATGTATTTTCAGACATGCACCGAGATAGGGGAATGAAGTAGCACATCTCTTAGCTACTGAAGGAATAAAGAGAGGAGAAACGACTTATCTGTTAAAATAAGTGCCTCTGTTTGTTGCTAATGCGGTGGAGAGAGAACGACGGTGGACAGATTTGCCAAATTAGACTGTGATTTTGCTGGTTGCTTGAAGATGGTCCCTAAAATCTGCTCAATCTTAAGGGAGGATGACGATGCAGATGAACTCCTATTTTTATTGTTTTTTTGATGTTTCTAAAGGTGTTTTGAGCTCATTTATTTTGGTTGGGTTTCTTTTAATTAGGATTGGGGAACATTTCAATTTTCAATGTACTTTTCCATTTTTGTGTTATTGTTTGGAAACTTGTTCTCTTATTTAATAATAAAAATCTAGCTATTTTACTAAAAAAGAAAAGATATATTTTAAATAAGGTATCGAATTCGAGTTTTATAAATGATAAAAGAATGAGAGAACTTTGTCTCTTGTTTAAAGGTTCAACCAATTTATCTTCGAATTTAGTCGAAACTTCATGACTAATAGTGAGATTGATTTGGTTCAATTGAGTTTTTCAGAGTTTTTGAATTATCTATTATAATTTGGTCCAGTTTTCAATTTTCTATATTATTTTTTTTTATTTTTGGATTTATTTTAACAAAATGAGTTTTGTTTTATGCGCTTTGGATAATATTTGATAAAGTTTCAAAGTTTTTTAATAAATATTTCTAAAAAAAATAATTTCTCAAGTAAATGATCAATAATTTTTATATAGTATTTTTAAAAATATATATATAATAATTTTTTAAAGTTATTTTCACTATTTTAAATATAAAATATTTATTTTTACATATAAAAAATAAAATTAATCAAAAATTAAATGAATATATTCCATAAATTGTCCAAACATCTAGGTTCAAATCGATTTTTTATATTTTCAATTTTTTTTTTACTTGTCCCAAAATATAACTATCAAATATCGAAAAGTACATTTTATTTTTCCTTTTATCACACCATATATTTCAAGCAATATATTGAGGTTGAATACCAAAAATAATAATATTCCAATAATAAAACAAATTGTTCTTTCAAAAAAAATCAAATAAATTGTACATGACAATAATGTCAAAAAAACTATTGAAAAGGAACCTAGCCTATCTTTGGGCCGTTCTAAAAAAAATGTGCATAAATCAAGTCTAATCGAGTTTATGAATGGTATTGATATTAAATATAATTGTTTAAGTTTGATACGGTATGAAATATGTGTTTCAAATTTTGTTAAAGTTCATTTATATTTGTGAACGACTAATTCAATATTATTCATGTTCTTGTATATTTAATTTTAATATGATATGCGGTACACAATGTTAGTGTCAATCACATTGTTCAGATGCAACTCCAGTTACAACTTAATTTACATCAAGAACATAATGTACCCCGCCATATTTGGTTTGCATCTTTTGATCGAAAACTTTGGACCTATTCAATGTACATATTTGAAGGGGTTTTAGTAACACTTTATTGAGTTAAATTGTGACTAAAATTAAGTCAAGCAAGGATTTTATGAAGACTTTCAATGTGATCAAAGTTTCCTTATTTGAAGAGATATGATTTATGAAGATTATCTCGAGAAGATCTTTGTTGATTCTATTCCATATTGAAAATTTTATCAAGCTAAATCAAGATGATAGAGACTCGCGTTGATTGTAGTTTTGCAAGTCAATATATGTCTATTTAAAATAAGGCTTGTTATAATTTTTTAAGTGCGAGCTTGAAAGCATTTATCTTGTGTGAGGAACTCATTTTTAGTGCAAATTATTGTAAACAAATTGTTCTCATTGTTCATTTTGTAAGTAAGCTTTCAAGGGGAAATGTTAGGATCGACCCAATTAAGCAACGAACAAGTAAAAGTAGCGGAATAAATTGAGAAATTGGACACACAAATTTAACGTGGAAAAACCCCTCCAAAGAGGATAAAAACACATGCAAAGATAATTTTACTATAATCATAGTCAAATAATAATAAAATAATCTAACTAATCGTGTTTGATTGAAAAAGCAGCGAATAAATTGAGCAAATTTAAGAAAAGTACAAAAGATGGAGATAAAACTAAACCCCGAAAACCCGAAAACAAAGAACCCTCAAAACGTAAACACAAAATTCTCTAAATGTGTTATGAGTTCTAATATCTAATGGGTGTATTTTCTAAGGTTGTAAAAGAGCCTATTTATAGGCTAAATTCATAGGTCAAATAATAATAAAATAATCTAACTAATCAGTGTTTGATTGAAACAAATAAACAGAGTTTAACTAGAAGATTACTTCTCAAATTTGACTGAAATAGGAGTCATAATTAACAGGAAAGTTTTAGTAAAGAGAGTGATTTAGTTTATTCATAAAGTGAGGTCAAAATTTAGTGAGTGAGTTGAACTTAAATCACGTCTTGTATAGGTAGATTTATAGTGGATTACTCTCTAAACAAGATCTCATAAATGTAGGAAGTTTTTGAATCACGCAACCATACTTTTGTATCCATCTTATGTTTTGACTTTGTTAATTTGCAAGTTCAGTTGCAACTGAACATATATTTAGAAGGCAAAATCAACAAACTCTTACACAATATTTATAAAAGCATCTTATAAAATCGAAAACGAGTTAGGTTAGGTCATTCTTAAATATTGGAGCCCAAACTTGCCCCATATCTTAAACATGCTTTGTTTTTTCTACCCAAGTCCATTTTTTAGGTTTAATATTTTTATTCAAATCCTCCGTAGTATCAAGTAGGCCTTCAGATTTAGACTAATAACTTGATCCCTAGACAGGTTTAGATTTTTTTCATTAAGTCATTTTTAGGGTTAGTGGTCATCAACATCCTTCTCAATGCCAACTGTCAAAACCATTTTTTAAACGGGGTCGACTTTGATTTTTAAAAAACGAAAATGAAAAACGAGAGTCGCCACCAATCTTTTTTTATGAGGTGTGATCGGATCACCTCGTAAATTTGATTGTTTTAGTAAAATGTTTGATTTATTAAAACAATGTTTTCGGTCTACAATAATCCAGAAAAAGGGTTCGGGAGTCGGTTACGTATGAGGAAGGGTTAGCACCCTCATTACGCCCAAAATTTGTACTTAATTGATTATTTGATGTATTTACGTCGAAAGTTGAAAACTCGGAAAGAAATTGAACTACGATCCTCATGTTATTTTTATTTAAAATTTGCTTGAAATGAGTCAAAATATCGAAGACCTGCTTATCTCGAGGCAACTAAACACCATATCCCCTAAGTTAGGATATGACACTTCGAACCCTTGAGAATAATTTGGCTTTTTTTGTTTGAAATTTCACGTGTCTTAATTTTTGAAAGGATATTCAATTATTCGAATTCAACGAGAAAAATCGAAGCCCCGTAAGTTAGGGCACGATTTTATCGAATCTTTTAAATACGGAACATTGCCTCTTTTTTTGAAAATTTTATTGCCATGTTCGGATAAAAATTAATGATACAAAACATTGCATTGATGAATGACGGTACCAAACGATGATACACGAATGAAATGTCGCGTTTGATAAAATGACAATAATGAATATACTAATGCAAACAATATACAATAATCACCTAATGTACATTATTTTAATGCTACTATGAACAATCAAAGAAAAATACAATAAGCAATAACAATGATATTAGTAATAATATTAGTGACAAAGCAATGCACACAAAAGAAAATACGAACTTTTCGAATATTATGAGGACAAAGAAATATATACGTACACAAATAAATATTGAGAAAAATAATTTAAGATATTAAAAATAAAATATCGAATAAAAAAACAAATAAGAGGGCTGTAAATTGTAATAAAGCACAATAGATAATAAATAATAATAATGAATAATAATAATAATAAAGTAAAGAATACAATAAAGGAAATAAATTGCTTTAGAGTACCAATAAGTAAAGAGCAATAAATAACAAATAAATGAATAATGAATAAAATAATACAAAAAAATAAAAAAAATGAATCTATAAATGAATACTGTATTAAATTGCAATTAAAATAAAAATGGGAGCCCCAAATTATAAATAAAACATTAAAAGGGACTAAATTAGAAGAGAAATAAAATTAAGGATCCGAATTTAAAAAGAAAAAAATGAATTAGGGCCCAATGTGACGCGCATAAAAAGGGGAGGGACCAGATGGGGAAATACCCCCTTTTTTCGAAACGCAGCGTTCTAAACTGGACCAAAATGAAACCGATGCAAATTACAGGGTCAAATTTAAAAATAAAAAAGAACTTGATTGTGAAATGATAAAAAAGCGGAAGGGCCAAAAGCGCAAATAGCCCTTCCGCTAAAAAAACACGTAGATCCTAGGCGGTTCGGGTCGGGTCTGCCCGACCTAGCTCAAAACGATATTGTTTCTGCGTTAAAAGGTCTGAGTGAAACGACACCGTTTCACAGACCCTATTTAAAGCCAATTTTTTTTTTAAAAAAAAATCATTTCTATCAGTTTCTAAAAAAAAAAATTGGGGGCTCCTTATTTTTTCTCTGCAGGGGGCTCTTACTCCGGCCTGGGGCTCCGACGTATCCCCGTCGTGGCTCCGCCGTATACGGCGGCTGGGGATACGAAAAATCATTTTTTTAGCCCCTTTCCAGTCCCTTTTTAGCACAAAAAAAAAGACTTTAAGATCTGACTTAGTTTCGAAATAAAAGGAAATATGTGTGAAAATACTCTCTGTTACCCCTCGAACCCTCATCAGAACCCATATGGGTTCTTGGGTGTTCGGATATTAGCAACTCTCGACTGAGGGGAAGACGAGTCGATAAACCCTCGACGGAGAGGAAGATGAATCGGCAGGTAATATTTATTGTTTTTATTTGTTTATTTATTTCGAAAAAAAATAAGAAATAAAAAAAAGCACCTTTTCTTCTTGCTTTTGATTGTTTTTTTTGTGTGTTCGAAAGTCTGTGTTTGAACGCTTGTTCTTTTCGATTAATTTCTATCCGTCCCAATACAAATCTGATTCAAGGCTTTTATAGCCGATTTACAAGTGATTTTCTATCTTGCTTGCTTTTTGGTTTATCTCTGCTTTTTCTGTTTCTCGTTGTTGTCTTCTTTTTGCCATTTTTGCAGGTCTATGGAGGGTCAATGGAGGCATGCTGGGCTATTTTGGTGCAAGGGTGCAGGCGAGCCAGGGGTGGTCAGGCCTCGGGCGTTGAACGTGCTGGCGAGGAACATAGGAAACGGCGCAAGGCTGCTAGGGTTAGGGTTTCTTTTTCTGTTTATTGAAAAGTTTAAATGTTTTTGGGCCAATTGGGCCTGGTAGTTTTGGGTTGCATCTGGACTGGACTTTATTGGACTTTATTTATTTGTTTTGATTTATTTTGGGTCTTTATTGGGCCCCGGGCAAAATTTGGGCTTTACACCAACTACTTAACAAAGTGATTGAAATCATTTTTTAACATTTCAAGGATTAGGGTTATCTCCTTCGAAAAATTTGCAATGTACTACTCTAACAACACAATTAGCTTTGTTAATATTGAATACCTAAAACACAACCACTTCATCCAAAGAAAATAAGAGGTTTTGACTCTATGAAAAAGCTAAGTACAAATATTTGCCATTGTTTACATATAACATTTAAATATGTACAAACCAATTTACACCAACAAATTGGAATGTTTTAGAACACATTACATTTCCAAATAACAAAAACTTGATAAATCATAACCTAATTCTTAAATAATAGAAATGATCACTTAATGCTACATGAAATGGAAAATTTTCTCTATTTTATAATAACTAAGGGATAACTCTTAGAGTCATTGAAAAGATTTGTGTATATGGTTAGTCATTGATGTCTCCCATAAATCACTATTTTATTTGTTCTTTACATGTTGTTATGTCACTGGGGATCCAAGCAACCTACAAAAGTGAAAAAAAATTTATTGGATACTGTTTTTTTAATTATGAGAATTTCAAGTGAGGGAAGTTATTTTAATCTAGGGTTAGGCATGTTGCCAACCTCATAAAAGGGTGTAAGTGGTACTTACAAGTCACTTATCAAATAAGACTACTGATGAGATTCTAACCCTAGTGCTTTCCATTGTTCTAATGAATACTAAACCAACTGAATCAACCCATGTTGGTAACCAAATAGACCTTTAAAAAGGCACTTTGTTGTGATCAACATATTATAAGAAAAGTTAATTTCACCATACATTCTCACCCTATGGCCTAGATTCTAAAATGGTCCTCAAATTTTAAATAATTCTAATTAAGTCTTTAACATATCAGTATCATTTCAATCAAGTCCTATTTACCTAGCCATTAGCTTAGGTATCAAAATCTAGCTGAAATCTAATATGGAGTAAATCTAAAGCACATTGATCAAATTTCAAATACGTTTGTACTAACCGCATAAACAACTTATATCTATTGTAACATTATAATTTAATATGGCTATTTCTAAATAAAAAAATGTTAAATTCATATACATGCATTTAAATTTTGATCTATGTGTTTTAAATATGTTCAATGTCAGATTCAAACTAACATTTAATGCCTCGACTGATGTTCAAACTAACAAAATGCCCTAATTAAAATGATATTGATACTTTGGAGATTAAATTAGAAAAATTCAAAGACCAATTTAGAATTTGAGATATAGTTTGAGGATATATGGTGTAATTAACCCCAAAAAGAAAAAACCTTACCATTTGTGAGGTCAATTGAGAGGTTCATCTGCTTTAAATATGTTACTAATAAACTCTTGAAAACGAGAAGAATATATTTTGGGATTTACAGCTGCAATCATCTTTCGATCAAATTGCAATGACTTGTAGGCATGCTCAATTCGCTTGATAACATTGTAATTTTGGAAAAAATCCACTATCCCAAAACACAAAAGAACATCATAGCACTCTATCACTGTAAAATTTTGACATGATATTGTTCCTGTTCCATTCTTTGATATGCGAACACCACGTGCAGCTAGTTCTTCACCAAACTTGCAACTATGGAAACAAAACTTGTAAGTTAATACAATGCTAAATTGCATTTTGATCCTTAAAATTTATAATTCAATTTTGACCCCAAAATTTTTTGGGTAAACTACACTAGTAGTCACCTAAACTATTAGTAAATTTCTTATCTGGTCATCTAACTATGAAAAGTTATAAAATGGTCATCCAACTATTATTAAATTCCTTTTTTGGTCACCTAACTATGAAAAGTTACAAAATCGTCACCCAATTATTCAATTTTGTCTTTTCTGGTCACTAGCTAGCTAACGGTGACAACTTTTAGAATTGGTGTAGTAGCAATTTTAAGCCTCAACATTTATAAACTATGTCAATTTAGTCTTAATTCTAAAAAATTGATCATCAACATTTACACAATGTGTAACTTGGTGACAAAAAAAGAAGAAGACAAAATTGAATAGTTTAGTGACCATTTTGTAACTTTTCATGGTTGGGTAACCAAAAAAAAAAGAAATTTACTAATAGTTAGGTGATCATTTTGTAGCTTTTCAGAGTTGGGTGACCAAAAAAGGAATTTACTAATATTTGGGTGACTACTAGTGTGGTTTACCCAAAAAGTTTTTGCATTTCACCCCCAACGTTTTTAACAAGCAAAATTTACCTATTGTTTTGTAGCCATTGATCACCAAAACTCACTTCTGATGCTTCATTCTCAGAGAAAGAGGTATTAGAGATAATGTCCATGATGTTGGTTGTACTGTATTTTCTTGTTGAATCTACAATGCAAAGAAGTAGAATATGTTTCATTAAATGAGTGATGACATTATTAGAACAATTAAGCACTTAATTTCTTACAAATCCTAAATTTTTCAGGTTATCTTTTTTCTGGTAAAAGTATCATGGAGGCCCCTATACTAGAAGCTAGATTGCGTTTTACCCTCTCTACTCAAAAAATGGGTAAATTAGTCCTTATACGTTAGATCAAAGAGAAAATTGGTCCTTTTTTGTTAAAACTTTCATCCATATGTACTGTTAAAAATTGGCATGGTTGACCAAATAATCAGAAAACGACACGTGGCATGCCACGTGTCCTCATTGCTGACGTATAAAGACTAATTTTTAACAACAAAAATGGATAAAAAAATGGGACCAATTTACTCTTTGATCTAATGTATAAGGACTTATTTGCCTATTTTTGAAGTAGAAGGGGCAAAATGCAATCCAACTCCTAGTATAAAAGCTTCCATGGTACTTTTACCTTTTTTCCTATTTACTTTGCCTTTTAAGCTACAATTATACCTATCAATTCTTACATTGAAATAGAAAATTCAAACATGTTGAAATAAATCCAAATCGAATCCAATCTAATTTGATCATAAAAACTAACAATTCAAACCTAAAGAAGTAGCTAAAAATAATATTAACCCAGAATGAAAAACTAACCCAAAATTGAAATTATCCAAACTCAAAATGATTTAAAAGTTTTAAAACTCGAATTAACCTTTAAATCAACTACTAGACCTAATCCAAGCAAGGTTGATGCCACTGACTACTTAAATCTTTGGAATTCATAGCCAAGGTAAGTGCTAAATATAGGCATGCTAATACTAAATTTAATTTTTTTTGCATAATTGCATAAAATACCCTCAACGTTTATAGGTTTTTGGGTTTGAGCCCTTAATATTTTTTTATTGACACTATCAATGTTACGATTTTTTCAAAAATCAACTCAACTTTAACGGTAAACGTAAATTGACCACCAGTCAAACGACAAGTCAATGAAATAGCCTATTTGACATGCCACATAAGCACAATGTCATAGATGACATCATCAAAACAAATTTTTTTTTTTTTCATTTTTTTCATCTTTCTTCTTCTTTCTTTCTCTCTCCCCCTCTAACTGCTGTTAGAATAAAATCACAAATGAAAGCCCTAGGGTTTATATCATCAATCCCCGTCAACACCGTCATCTCTTTTTCGGCTGAATCCCCTATTTTGCAATCCCAGGCTTTTTGTAAAACTTACGTGCCAAATGACGGTCAAGGTCCACTATACAAATTTCAAACGTAACATCGGAATTCAATTTCTTACGATGGTTTTGATCACCGGGGGCGAAAACATGCCACAAATAACAAGGATTTTTCGACGGCATAATAACGACTTTTCTATAAACAAGATTTTTTGGGAGATTTTCTTCGATGTAAATCACTTCTTCTTTGAAATTCGTATGAGGGAAAGACAAAGATTTGGGGAAAATGAAACTTCCCCTAGTGTATTGACACCCACATAATTTAAGATTAAGCTTGTTGGCAAAGTGAGTCAATGGACGAATCGATTTGAGTAACTGAGTCGTCTCATAGGTTTTGATTATAATCTTAGTCGAAATATGAACAAACTCGATTCTGACAAGACGTAAGCATAAAAAAATGGTTACCGGCGATGGAAACGACGGGGCATTGGACGACATGAAGGGCTTGTTCAATTGATTCAAATCAAGTAAGCAAAGACCCATATTGTTGTTTATATTACTCAATGGATCATCACCAAAGAAATGAAGTTCCAACTGCTTCTTAAAACCTTCAAACCCTAAAATTGCCATTGCTAAACAGTAATAAAAAACCAGAGACGTAAACTTAAAAATAGGGACAAAAAACAAGAGAAAATGTAGAAAGAAAAAGAAGATGTTGGGTTTTGGTTTTAATGGTGGGATTTGGTGGTGTTGAAGAAGATTACTACAGGTGACAGAGAGAAGTGGGGAGGGCAATGGGGTTTTATAGGTAGGATATTGAGAGATAAAGAGCGGGGGGGGGGGGGGAGTGGATATTGAAAGGGGCATGCGGGTGTGAGGCAACCAAGAATCATTATTACAGGCAAAATGAAGGTGAATAAGATGATGATATGTTCTGGTTTTTGTTTTTGTTTTTTTTTTTCTTTGTTGGGAGTTTTGATTTTGATTCAATGCAAACAAAATTCAATACATTGATTCAATGCAAAATAGAGGTAGGTGTTTTATTTTTTTATTGTAACAACAGTTAGAAGAAAGAAGATGGAAAAAATGAAAAAAAAAAAAGAATTTTGCTTTGATGACGTTATCTATGACATTGTGCTTATGTGGCATGCCACATAGGCTATTTCATTGACATGTCGTTTAATTGATGGTCAACTCACGTTTACCATTAAAATTGATCTGATTTCTGAAAAATCATAACATTGAGGGTGTCAACAAAAAAAAGTTAAGGGCTCAAACCCAAAAACCTATAAACATTGAGGGTATTTTATGCAATTATGTCATTTTTCACATATTTGAAGATCATATACTTTATATTAATATAGCAAATGAAGAATCCAAATAACATATCTTATCACATAGCAAGTATTTTTTCCTTCTTGAACTTAATAGTATTATTTAACCAATCACTTTTGGGGACTTGAATTTGACAACTTTTTTCACATTGGGACTTAAACCTTTTTTGGCGTTGAACTTAGAAATTGATACTTTCTTTTGGTCTAAGTTAGGCCTTGAACTTAACAATTGTTCCCACATTGGGGCTTGAACTTTTTTTTTGTCTAAGTTAGCCCTTGAAAACCTTAAAGTTCAAGTCCCAATGTGGGAATCTTCGCCAAGTTCAGGCTTCAATGTAATAACAATTGACAAGTTTAGGGACCGACTTGGAAAAAAAGTTTAAGCCCCAATGTGAGAATAATTGCTTAGTCCATGCCCAATGTAGGAACAATTGTCAAGTTCAGGACTTAACTTGGACAAAAAAAAAAGTTCAGGCCCCAATGTGAGAAAAGTTCAGACACCAAACGGTGATTTAACCCTTTTTTATTTTATATATGTATTAATATCAACAAGAAGTGAGGGCCAAAGGAGAGACTATAAGTAATGCTTGATACATTGTTTATATTTTTCTGTACATCACCTTTATATGAAGAGTCAGAGGATCTTTGTGAGGCTACAACACTTTGATGCAATGCAACATTGAAAATTCTCATGCCATTGTTAGAACATTTGCTGTTAACACAATCCGCTAAAAGACAACAGAGGAATATATGTTACAATTTGTTTTATTTTTAAGATTTGGCTTGTTTCAAATAAGGTCACCATTGTTGCATTTTCATAACACATATAGCTAAAGTAGTGAAAATTCACCTTGATGTGATCCTTTTACATGCAAGCCAAGCATGAGGCTGTAATTCATGATGCCTGCAGCCTCTAGGAAAGCACAATCATAATTGATTTGTCTATCAAAAACAAAATTATGATTGTTAATCAAGAAAAGAAAACAAAAGAGAAAAAATGTATAGATTTATAGCAACTAACTTAGTAAAAGTACTATGGAGGCTCTTGTAATAGAAATCAGATTGTATTTTAGTCTTTTTACTTAAAATGGGTAAATTAGTCATTATATATTAGATAAAAAAGAAAACTAGTCTTTCTGTTAAAAATTTCATCCATTTTTACTATTAAAAACTAGTCCAGGTACGTCAGCATGTGGCACGTCACATGTCACATTGTCTGATTATTTTGTCAGCCACTCTAGTTTTTAACAGTATAAAGGGATGGAAGTTTTAACAAAAATGACCAATTTGCTTTTTAATCTAATGTACAATGACTAATTTTCTCATTTTTTTTAGTAGATGAGGCAAAATGCAATCTGACTCCTAGAAAATGGGCCTTCATGATACTTTTATTGACTTACTTCAAAAGCCTTTGTCGGACCAAAGGTTCAAGGTAAAATAGGAAATCAAGATCAGACTCCTTATGTAGAGTTTTCTCTCGGTATCGCATTTTTTCGACTTTTCGACCTTGTAATGAGCCTTTGAGGTCATAACATCGATGCATCAACAAATCTGACTTGAATATGTTTGCCACAACCACAAAATAAACCTATTTAGAGAATTCAGACAATATAACAAAAGAAGAAGTTGAGTAACAAAACTTCCATATTAAATCAAATAGTTTAAAATATGCCTATAGTCCCTGTATTTTTTTTTTAAATCAGGAATTTATTCCCTATACTTATGTTGTTAGGAATTTAGTCTCTTTATTTTTCAGACTTTAGAATTCAAGTCAAACTGCTAATTTTTTTTCTTTGTTAAATTCAGGTTAATTACAACATTTTTTTAATTACATGGCTACCAAGTAAGTAATTTTTTTATTTCAAAATGTCACAGCAATAAATTTAACCAAAAAAAATTAACAGTGTTAATATTTGGACTTGAATTTGAAATCTGAAAAATAGAAGGACTAAATTCTTGAAAATATAAGTATAGAGACTAAATTCTTAATTTTTGAAAATTACTAGGACTATAGGCACATTTTAACCAATAAAATATATTATAAAAGTTTAGAGAGCAAAGCTTTATATAAGATAAATACCTTAGTACCTCCGGCTGGTTTCACCACATGAGCTCCATATAGCTTGTTCAATATTGTGCTTCGAAACCTTTTGATATGGCTATAGTAGCTTGGAAGCATTTCCAAGAGAACCTGTATTGGGATAATACTCACTAAGAATTCCTAAATATCTACTTCATTAATAAACTTATTTTTCAGTAATCTCCAACCAATAAAATTATATTAGAATCCAACTAAATATCTATTTCACAGTTTGGGATGATTTGCAAAATATATGATAATTTATGTATCAATTTGTCGAGGGATTTTTGATTCATTCGAGAGGAAATTGTGAAGTGTTATCTGTTCAAAGCCAACAGATCTCTAAACAAGTTTGGTATTATCTCAATAGGCTTTTGTCTTAACACTTCATAGATTTCTCCTGACAGAGTTGAAAAATCGTCAACAAGCGTTTGGGAGAAGTCTACGAAGTGTCATCCAGTTGGAATTATTGAATTCTTCAACAAATTCAGTATTGTCCTTGGTGGGGGGTTTTGTCTATCGAATCTATTGAAAGCCCACGCACTTGAAAAGGTGACATGAAGAGACGACAGGTTCACCAAGTAGGAGTGTTACGTCGGATGCCTAAGAAGCTAAACCATGCCTGTTGCGCATGGTTAGCCTCAAACCCACACCCTATAGCATATAAGGCACACATATGGATGAGATTGCTACCATTTGGGCTATATGTTATAAAGCCAATCTCGAAATTGTTGAGGAGTTCGAAGGGTCTAGACGAATGACATTTCCTTAATGTTATATGAAAGAAAGACTTGTTTTCATTACCTTGAGTTCGGATTTCCTTAATGTTTTAATGGCAAATCGAGAGTCGTTAGAGAAAAGGAACATGTTTCCAGGTCTCATTGTAGACGTCACTTGCTTAATAGTTTCATCACTACAAACTACCATCATGTAGTCATCGTTATCGATGTTTTCAAGCTCTTGAATAAGTCTAGAAAAACAATGAAATAACAATAACTCACGTCTCGGTATATTGGCACAATCTATTAAATACAATAAAAATCAAAACAATTAAAAAAATTGCAAAACCTGAAAGATTTAGGACAATAATCTTTCCATTCAAAGCCGGTAACTATTCCGGGAGGGAGATTATTGCAATGATGTCTTGAACATTGAATCATATAATCCGTCGTCATAAGCTCCTTGTCGGAAAATGCCATGTAAATCTCAATTTCACTCTGCAATTTTTGTCATTATAAAATGAAAATAAAAAAACAAATAACTTTTCAAATTGGATATGAAAAATAAAAAACATGAAATGCCATTCAACAAAATAAAAATCAATTTTTTTTTAAGAACATGAATTTGATTATACCTTTGTAAGAGAGAATCTCAATTTCTTGTAAGATGATGAAATCTAAGATGCAATGTTAGAATTTTTATTTATTTATCCAAAACTATAATCTGTTGAGTAAAAACCAAATTATAGTTTTTTTTTTTTAAAAAAAAATCAAACACCTTTTGATTGAATAAATCCAAAGATTTTTTTTTAATTTCTATTTTATTTGCTTTTAATTATTTTGGTTGTAAAAAAAGATTGGGCGGTGGAGAGGAAAAGAGGCTGCAACAACTAACAATTTAACCTTCCGCCCCTAACAATTAGTTTTTAATTCATATAATACAGAAATAAAAAAATAATTATTTGGTACATTAATAATAGGGTAAAACACAGTTTATATTTTGGCCGCTCAACTTCAAAAAGTTATAAAATGATCACTTAATTTTTTAAAACTTTTTATTTAAGTCATTAAACTATTCGAAATTTTTTCTTTAAGCCGTTGATTTGTTAAGTTTTTTTTTCTTAAAGCCCGAAGAACAAGCTCTAAGCAACGATTCAACAATCGGTATAGTAGATCAGTACTTATTGACGAGTAGAAGAACATATCTTAAATCTAAATCGATTTTGATGGTCAACGTGGAAGATTGGTGAAGAAATTTGTTTAGATTTTGGTTTGCAAATTTTTGATATTCAAAGTTGTTCCATAAAAAATTATTTTTCGTATAATTTATTTTTTCTCAAGAAATTTGTTATGTTACCAGGTATTAAAAAAATAAAATGTTAATATTTTAAAAATCAAATCCTGCCTAAATATAAATAAGCATAATTGATAATAATGTAATTTTAATAAAAATATTTTTAAAAAATAATAATTAAATATATAATCAACCCTTTTTATAATAGTCTCATTTGTTAATCAAAATTTTGAATCTCGTGAAGAGGTGGTGGTTAATAATATTTGAGATTTAGATTAATGTATTAATAATATTAATTAATGAGATTTAGATTGTATTTTTAATAAAGTTTACAAATATTATTTTATTTAATAAAATATCATTAATATATTCCCTATATAAAATTTAAATTTTATAATATGGTAACTAAAATTTATGATTTTTATTTTTTCTACTAAGAGTACTAATATTACTAAAATTTGAGACAATAGATTGTCACAGAGAACTAGTTTAATAAAGAGTGTACTTCATAATTTACGATTGTTGTTATAGATGAGAAATTATTAAAGAAGATAGAAATAAAATATAAAAATCGATAGTTGTTGAATTCATTAAGTCAAGTCATGTTATTTTTAAAATTTTATATGACAATTATATTATCACATATGTAATGTCATGTCAGCTTGTTATATTTCCTCATATTTCTCACAAAAAAGTCAATCAATGAATTTAACAGTAGTTGCTAGTTAAGACTGAAATTTGGAATTTGAAAAATATATAGAAACTAAGAATAATTCAATTGAAGAACATGAATTATACAGTGCAAGGTTAATAACAAAATTTAACCAGACTGATTAATAGCTACTAAAGCATACAAACTAAAATTGATCAATTCAAAAATTATAGAAATACTAAATTCACAACTTACGCAGAGTACACTTATTTAACAACTATTAAAGTATACAAACTAAAATTGATCAATTCAAAAATTACAAAATACTAAATTCACTACTCATGAACATCTACTAAATTATACAAATTAAAATTGATCAATTTGAATACTAAATTCATAATTTACACAGAGTACATTGATTTAATAACTACTAAAGTATACAAACTAAAATTAATTAATTCAAAAATTACAGAAATACTAAATTCACAACTTACCCGAAGTACATTGATTCAATAGCTACTAAAGTACATTGATTTAATAGCTACTAATTTAACAGAGACATCTCTTTGGATGGGCATTTACCTCCAATGTGGTGCCTTTAATTTTTTTTTGTCTCACATTACATTATCTAATCTCATCACTACTAACTGCAGGTAAACGTACCGCCCATCTAAAAGGACCTTAAAATATATAAACTAAAATTGATGAATTCTTTTTTAGTCAAACAACATAGGTTAGAAAAGATTTGAAAATTACAAAAATAAAATATACAATTTATGTAAGGGTAAATTCGCAAATAATTGACGCATAGGAACGAAAGTTACAAAAATACTAAATTCACAATTAAGCAAAGTAGACAAACTAATAGAAGTATTTATCAAAAAGAAGAAAAAAAAAAAACATTTTGTTTTTGCTAAATCAAAAGGATTCATCATCTCATAAGGAAAATCTTTAGAAACCGAAGGGTTTTACAAATGAAATTTCAAATTCTATTTAATATACAAAACACTGATCAGTCATCTCATTAAAACTATAATGGATTGCCCCCATTCATGGTGGATTTTTCCCTTCATTAATACTTGCAGCACCAACAATGAAGGGGCTAAGGCAACCAACCTTCATAGACGATAAGCCCAATCCACAAAGCAAGCTTCCATCTTCCGATGATGAAGACCTTATATGATTCTTTCTTTTCTCAATTTCCCTAATTATCCCATTCCATTCCCTTAGAGCCGTAGACGCCGGCGAAGATGACGATGTCGTCGAGGAATGACAATCGTCTGATTGATCATCGGACAAATTCTCACCGGGTAAAGGTAGTGTAGTAGATTTCGAT
This sequence comes from Gossypium sturtianum, assembly GCA_025698515.1. Classification (NCBI taxonomy): domain Eukaryota; kingdom Viridiplantae; phylum Streptophyta; class Magnoliopsida; order Malvales; family Malvaceae; genus Gossypium; species Gossypium sturtianum. The sequence goes on from CM046954.1 coordinate 38,563,859, forward strand.
TTCTTCAATCCCCTGTTTTTCTTCGAATTAATGCTTTCTCCGATCAGGTCACGGAAACCGACGGCGGATAAACCAGACATGGAGGGTACATCGGCCATGTCAAGAACCGTAACCCCAATGTTAATAACGCCGTGAAACCTACCGGAAGGTCGACGAACTTGAACCGCGGTGAAAGAAGGAGGGTGGATCGTAAAACCAGACCGGATCGAGTTACCGACGAGTAAACGAACGGTTCCTAGTAGGGAATCACGAAGGACGCCGACGGAATAGATCTCAACGGAAACACCGGAAGTTTCTTTAGAAAGGAAATCAGAAGAGACTTTGAAAAGGAACTTGTCGTTCCAAGTAGGGTTTCCACCGCCGGAACGATCAATACAAGTACGGAGTTTAAGAGAAGGATCGATCCATGCAAGGGCGTAAGTATGCATACGGCGGAGTTGACCAGATGGTTCTTTAAGTCCTTGTGCGGAGATTAAGGTTATTTCCAGCACATAATGATGATGATGATCTTTCTCCATTACCCGGTCCTTGTTGTGCCAATCTTTCTTCTTCTTTTCGATTTTTCTCGAGAATTTTAGGGTTTCATCAAGAAAAGGAAAAAAAGAGTATGGGATTTTCCCGAGAAAGTGACACCGAAGGAAAGGGTAATGCCGGCTGGGAAAAAAAAAGAAAACCCACCACAACAAATTGAAAGAAATAGGGACAGAGAGAGCTCAGGTGATGGGAAGAAAAGAAAGGTTGAAGGAGGGAAAGTTGGTTATTTTCAAAAGAGAAAATTTTAGGGCTGGGCCGGCAATGAGTATTTGATCTATAAAGTCTTTGGACCTATTTGTAATATAGGTCATAGGTGTTTATGCCCTGGATGGACTCAGTTTGTTTTGGTTCGGTTTAATTTTTCAATTTCGAGCTGATCAAGTTTAAATAAAATATTTTGATTAGTTATCGATTGAGTTTTAGTTCGATTGGTCTTGATATTATTGTCAGTACAGGAGGTCGTGGGTTCGAGTGTGTTTCAGTACGCATTATCCTCCTATTTAAGGAGTTCTATGCATTATATTAAAAAGAACTTATATAATAAGAACTTATAATGAGATTAATGTTAAAAAAATAATTTTATTAGTTAGGTAAATTACATCTACAATAACTAAATTATTAATAAGTTTCAAAATATTCACTGAACTATTTGAAAATTTTCCTTGGAGGCCAAACCATTATGCTAACATGTAATTTCATAAAAATTTAAGGGGATCAAGGCCACTGCCTGCCCCCTGGTCTTTGTCCCTTGTTAAAATCGTTGTTGTATGACCTTTTCTATTTGCACAACCTATATTAATCGAAAGCTCTCTTTCATCTTATTTTTTACGGTTCAATTTGTTTTCATGAAACTGTTTTGAACGTCATGAATCTGCAACCCAAAATCCAAATAGCTTTCTTATCTGATCTTCGACACTGACCGTTAGATCAACTTGGATCTAAAGTATATTCTTCTTCTCGTTGATGGATACTGATCTACCGTACCAGTTATTGAATTGTTGCATAGAACTCGTTAGCTGAACTTAAAAAAAAAAAAAAACTTAATAACTCAATGACTTAAATAAAAAAAACTTTCAAATAGTTCAGTTACTTAAATAGAAACTTTTAACTAGCTTAGTAGTTATTTTGTAACTTTTTAAAGTTGAGTGACTAAAACATAAACTTACAATAGCTTAGTGACATTGGATGTAGTTTACTCAATCTGAGTTTTGTTCAACTAAGGTTTGATTCAATGTTTTTAAAGCTAAACCGATAATCGAATCGATCAAATCATCAATTCTTGATTTGATTGATTTAATTAAATTTTTTTAAAAATAAACTGTTTAACTGTGATTTAATTTGTCTTCAATAGTTTTGATTCCATCGAATTGTAGTAATTAACTTTTTATGATTAAATTAAACCGGATAAGATTGGGATTAATAATCAAATCGTGAAGGGATTTTATCATCATTCAAAATCGCCATAGATGCTGCATTACATTGAATGAGCAGAGCAAAGGCGTCAGTTAGTATTTAAATGTTAACTTTACAACTCTCATCAGTTGTTGAGACATTGACCCATCAACGACCAATTCAATGCTTGTCAACTCAAAGTGTGCGTTCACCTACCATATTAACACCCCCCCTGAGCTTTACAATTTTCCAGTTCGCTAACCCCTCAAAATCTCTCCATTAATCCAATTTATTGTTCTTGAGATTTTGGGGTTTCGCATTTTGATTCTAAAACTCTATTAAAGTGATCACACAAATGGATGTCGAGTTACCCATATCTAATAATCTAGCCACCACGTTCGACGAGGTCTCTTTGGAGCGTAGCAAAAGCTTCGTCATAGCCTTGCAGGTTTCTATCTTTTGGGGGTCCAATTTTTGCATAGCAAATTTCGTGTTTTCTCTTTTTCTTTTTGTTTCACTTATCTCGTGCATTGAAGAACAATGATTTTGCTTCGTTTACATGATGTTAAAAGGAAATTTGGAAAAGTGCATGCATCTTGTTTGAAAGGTTGTCTTAAAGAAAATTTTGAGCTTTATGCATGTTCAAAGCTTTTCTATCTGGCCCCTGACATTTTGCAGGAGCTGAAGAATTTGAGGCCTCAGCTTTATTCAGCTGCGGAGTACTGTGAAAAGTCATATATACATAGTGAACAGAAGCAGATGTGAGGATCCATATTTTTACTTTTACTTTCAATAATTGTTGCTTCGTTCATTATTTCCTCGTGTATTTAGGTGAGGTTGACTCTTTCAAAAGAAGTCTTTCGAAAGAAGTCTTTGAAGTGTAGTCTATCTGAAGTCGATAGACTTTTCAACACATCCAATATTGTCCTTGGTGGATTTTGTGCTCTGCCTTTGATGAGAGCCTGAGGTTGTCTAAAGAGGTGATGGGTTCAACAAAGTAAGAGCATTTTATCGAGCGTGAACCATGTGCCGTGCGCGGTCATTTACCAAGAAAGTATGAACTTTTGCGCTTGGTAAGATTTGAGCGCGTGCCCTACAGCTGAGGTATTTATGGGCAATTATGCTACGACTTGAGTTAGTCAGTTGTAGCATAGTTAGCCACAAGTGTCAGGGGTTCAAATTCTATTAAGTGCGAACACTCACATTCCCGATGAGGCGCACTCACTTTGTTGAATCTACCGTCTCTTCATGCAGCCTTCGGTACTCAGGCACTTCACATAGTCATGAGACAAAATTCTGATTGGAATAATACCCCTCTATTGAGGGGTTCATTGGCTTGGCGTGGACGATTCTTCGAAGACTTTTTCCAAAGAAGTCAGAAATCTCTCAACACTTAATCACTCCATAGCATGACAATGGCTTGCCTCCGTGTTTGTGCTTGAAATATTCTTGCTTTCTTGGATAAAATTTGCTAGGGTACTCGACAACCTGAAAGACTATGCTGTACAGGCTCTTGTTAATGCTGTTGATCACCTTGGTACTGTGGCTTACAAGTTAACAGATCTTCTCGAGCAGCAAATATTGGAAGTGTCAACCATGGAGCTACAAGCATCTTGTTTGCATCAGGTAAACAGTATGTTAGGAACTTGAGAGCAGAAATGTAATCAAATACGACATCTAGATGGTTAACCAGTCCCGTGTCTAACTTAATCATCAAGTAACCTCCAACCAAATGAATTTGAGTTAATTTCTAACACAATAATGAAGGGATGACCTGAGCTCATTTAGTTTGTTCATGTTAGCAACTTCATACGTGCCAAGTATACACCGGTAAAGAAGGTCTCCGGCAGCACCAGGTGTTTGCATTTATCCCCAAACATCACAAGCACTACATTTTACCAAGTAAGACTACTTGATTGAAGCCTGTTTCTCATTTCCTTTCCCTTTTTTTCTCCTTTTTTGCTGGTTCTTATTCTATTGTGTTTCTATCAACCAGATTCCGTAAACAAGAAGGTTCATTTTAGTCCGCTCGTGCGTACAGATTCTAGACAAAACTATTTTGAGGCTTCTCGTCTTCAACCTTTCGGTACGATGGCTGGAACTGTTCTAAAATTTGAGTTGATTGCTGTATTGTTTTCATTGTACTTATTAAATGTGGCATATAGATAGTCCTGCACCAAAGCCTCTTTCATGTTACTTAGCCTTGGAAACGAAGCCTACTTCGAAAGGGAATTCAGACACTTTGGCAAGGTTAGTCTGGCCGAACTATTCCAACGTGGTTCTTCTAGTGTTGTAATGAGAGCAAAGAAGTTATTGACATTGTTTACACTGCAGCAACGAAATCTCGAAACATTCGGGCAATGGTTCTGAAGTTTTCCGGCTATTGGGTACGCATTTAACATCGATAGCTTTTCTTGCTTTACAAGACTTGCATTTTGACCGTATTTCTTGCAGATAATGGAGATAACACAAGGACAAAGTCTTCGGCTGCACCTTTTCTTGCTTCGAATCCACTTGTTCCAACACTGGGTATCACACATGGGGTAATGTTCGAATCGACAATAATGCATACATGCTTGAAACCCTTTAAACTGATGCTTGTTTGTTGAAACCCGAGTTGATGGATTTAGCTTTAGATTGGTTGCTCTCTTATCTGATATAAAATCTGTCATTGTTGCATTTCATGGTTGTGGAAAAACCCTGTCTTTGTTTCAGGAGTCGGAGGGACCGTCGATGGCGTTCAGGTCATTTGATAACAGAAAGCGTCAGATCGTTCGTGCACCTGTTAGAAGCAAAAGCTTGCTCTCAGCTTTCTTTGTCAAACAGAAAGCAATGAAGCTAAAAGCTGGATATGTTGCATGAATCTCCATTTGAACAATCCCAATGCCACCATGTAAATCACTCATTGTGGATAATGATGAGTTACATTATCCACTCTTATGAATAGTTTGTATAGTTGAATGTTCATTGTTAATTTTCCCTAGAAATTTCATAAATTTTCCATGAAAATGAATTGTCAAATTACAAATTTTCACATCCAATTGAAAAAAAAGGTTAGTGGTTGAAAATTTTAAATTTATCTAAATTTAGTCTAATTGTTGATAAACGCATGAAGTTGAACTGTCGATTTTTGTTAATTTACTCTTTTTTTTTTCTAATTTATTACACAAATAGTTAAACTGTGATTTATGCTAATTCTTTACTTTTAAATTGTTGAATGCCTGATTTCAAGTGAGCAATTTAGTGAGAACGTTTAACAATTAAAAGTTTTATTTAGTTTTCATAAAATTCAATGTCATATTCTAACGATTTAAAATAGGAAATTCATAATTAAATCAATTGTAAGATCATTAATTTTAAATTCTTTAAATTAATCCGAGAGTATTGTTGAGAGTATTGTTGAGGGAGATCAACTTCTTTTGGAAAAGTCCGTACATCTTTCAATAGGCTAGTGTTATCTCCAATGGTAGTTCTCTTGATTCTACCTAGAGCTCGAGCACATATCAAAGAAATCTTAACATTTGCATTTAGTGGGATTTGAACCCATACTGACTCTTTAAAGAACTCATTGGCTCCCGGCAGACAATATTTCGAAAACTTTTCTGAAGTGAGAATCAACCTTCTCTTAACAAAAATTTTTTGTTTTAGAGATTTTCAACTTCTTTGGGAGCAGTCTTCAAAGTGTCATCGGTCCGGAGCTGGCGGACCCTTTAACATGTCTGATATTCTCCTTGATAGAGGTTTTATCTCTCAACTCTACTAAAAGCTATACATGGTTCATGAAATGAAAACGTCTCGTTTGATGCTTGTTATGGCAAACCTTATGTGTGTGTCGAAGTAGAGAGACAGAATTCTCACCGAAGATAATACTGAACATGCCGATTTTAGACAGATGACTCTCAAAGACGTTTTTCGAATTAGAAATTTTTCACACATAAGTAAACAGTCTTGAAAAAGAAATGATAATAATAAAGAAATCAGAAAACATTATTATGATCATAAAAGAGTAAATAACACATCATTTGAAAAAAAAAAAAAGAAAAAGAAAAAAAGACACGGTTTCAATCTTCAAACTCCCCCATTTTTATCAGCCATGAATGGTAACAGCTTCCCACAACAAGTTCTTTGAAACACCACTATTGTTCACGTGCCTAGCTTCCATAGCAGCCATCTTCAATGTCCTAATCGTCAGTTCATTAGCTTCCCAAAAAGATAAACTCTTGTAAGGCAAATTATGTTTATTACAAAGATCCTTCACTAATGGTGCAACTTGTCTCAAATGACAACGAGGCAACCTAGGGAACAAATGATGTTCTAATTGAAATTGTAACCCACCAAAGAACCAATCCATCCATGGAGAACACGAAATATCCAACGTCCCGTTCATCTGTTTCTCGAACCAATCGTTCCCGTTCGGCGGACCGACGTAAACATTCGCCGAGAAATGATTCAAACAGAATTGAACATGTTGAATTGATGTTACAACAAAGCTTGTAAGAACAAACATAACCCTATGTGACCAATTTGGTAACCATGAAACTAAAAGTGGAAACCATGTCCAAAACACGATAATCCCCATTATGTTCAATGTTCTATCTTGTACCTTTCTTTCAGAAAACAATAGTAAAAATGTTTGTATATATAAATTTACCCTTGCTACACACATGATAGGATAAAATGTCCAATGTTGGAAACTGATGAGAATTCGTGCCATATAATCAAACTCGAGTTTTCTACCGTAAAAAGAAGATGTTACCGAATTGAATAACCGAGATGAGACGGCAAAAACTGGGATATGTTGAAGATCGGGATCGTAATCTAAGCTATTACAAGCAATGTGATGAGCATTATGAGTCCATTTCCACCATGCAATGCTAATACCTGTTAAACAATTACCTGTTATAACTTGAACCAACTTGCTCCAACTATTAGAGATTAGATATGAGAGATCCAGTAAAAGTAGCATGGAGGTTCTATATTAAGAGTTAAATTATATTTTGTCTATTTTCTTCAAGTAAAATAGCCATTATATATTAAATCAAAAAATAAATTAGTTATTTTTATTAAAGTTTTCATTCGTTTTTATTGTTTAAAACTACCATGATTGACAAAATTATCAAACAGTTACACATGGAGTGCCATATGTACCTCATATTAATGTGTAAGGATTAATTTTAAACTATAAAAATGAATGGAATTTTTAATAAAAAGAATCAGTTTACTCTTTGATCTAACGAATAAGGATTAATTTACTCATTTTTTAGTAAAGGGCCTATACTAAGAGTCAGATTGTATTTTTCCAGTGTTACTCAAAAAATTAACAAAATAGTCCCTATATATTAGATAAAATAGTAAATTGATCCTTTCTAGTAAAAAGGTTAAAAATTGACGTTGCTGACAAAATAACCAGACAGTTACACATGACGGGTCATGTGTACCTCATTCTGATGTATAAAGACCAATTTTTGATAGTAAAAATAGATAAAAATTTTAACAAAATGATCTAATGTATAGAGACTATTTGCCTATTTTTAGTAGAGGGTTAAAATATAATCTGACTCCTAATACAAGAGCCTCCTCTACTAAAAAAATAAAAAAATAATCTTTGTACGTTACATTAAAGAGTAAATTAGTTATTTCTAATAAAAATTTAATCCATTTCTACTGTTAAACGCTGACATTATTGACAAAATAACCAAATGGTTAGACGTGAACTAAGTATAGAAATCAATTTTTAGCAGTAAAAATTGATAAAAATTTTAACACAAAAATTAATTTACTTTTTAAGAAATAATTTAAAGCTATAAGAAATAATTTAGTGCAAAATGAAATCCCGCCTCCATGCCCACTTTTACCCCCAAGCAATGCTAATACCTGTTAAACAATTCCCTGTTATAAGTTGAACCAACTTGTTCCAACCATGACCAGACATTACAATGTAATGACCAGAATCATGGCCAATATAAGCACTTTGTATCCAAGCCATGCCTAACACCATAGCCGAACAGAGATGAACCCACAAGCTATTGCAACACAAAACGCCGTAAAACACGAAACCAAACATGGCGGCTACCGATGTTAATGTAAAAACAGCTGTGTGACCTTTGTTTCCAAACATGCCAGCTTTAGTGAATTCATGGATTAGGTTTCTATAATCTTTGGATACCTCAGAGACTTTGTAATCTTTTAGACGATAACCGGTGAAGAACTTGTTAAGGTATTGCCAAGCTGTGGTGGGATGATAAGCTGTGAATGCGTCAGTAACGTCTTTTCCGGCGAGATTTAAGAGTGGGGTTTCGCCGCCGGGATGGTATTTGGACCAATCGGAAACGTTGTAAACTTTGCCGTTGATGGAAACCCATAAATCTCCTGCCTTGTTGTGTTGTTCTAGCTGTTGAATGGTGATGTATTTTTTGTCACACTCCATTAATGAAAAAAAATACAGAGCTTTTTTTTTTTGTGTGTGTATGTGTGTGTGGAGATTTTTTTGAAGGTTGTTTAATATTTATACATTTAACGGCGACAGTGTCATTTTTTGTACCGATTGAGGGTCAAAATTTCTTGCCAGTCCTTATACTTTCATAAAATTTGAGATTTAGTTTTTGTGCTTAAATTTAAAAAGTAAATTCGGTTAATTTTTTAATTTAAAAATTCTAATTTAATCATAAGTTAACTACACTCAAGGTTACTAATCTGTTAGTAACTTTACGTTTTAGTCACTCAACTTTAAAAAGTTACAAAATGATTACTGAATTATTAGAAAGTTTTTATTTAAATCACTGTACTATTTGGTTTTTTTTTAAAAATCGATTAACGGGCTTCAAGTGACGATTCAAAAATCGGTACGGTAAATCAATACCCATCGACGAGTAGAACATAATTTAGATCCAAGTTAATCTGACGATCAGTGTTAGAGAATCAAGATTGAAGAAAAAAGTTATTTCGCTTTTGGTTCACAAATTTGTGACGTTCAAAGTTGTTTCATAAAAAAAAACTAAACTATAGAAGAGAAGGGAAAGAAGAGCTTTTGATTGATGTAAGCAGTGAAAACGAAGATTTAAATTAATTTTTATGATCGTATTTAGCTTTTGATGTTTTAATATTAATTTTGAGTTTTGAATTTTAGCTTGAGATTTATTTTATGTCATTTAGATCTTATTTATTAAAATTTTAAAAGTTTTTTCATAAATAATTTTTAAAAGAATTAATTTTTTAAATAGAAAAAAATATACAATAAGCCTTACGTAGCACTCTTTAAAAGAATTTCTATTGTATTTTTAAATTATTTTCAAAATTGTTATATATAAAATATTTATTTTTTTACATCTTTAAAATTAAAATCATTATAAATTAAATAAGAAATAAAATTCGATTTTTTTTATTTTGTGAATAAAAATCATCAAAAATAGCATGATATGGATCGGTTTTTAAATTATTTTTTTTCTACATAACTTCTATGAGACATTGACTTGATGATAATGTCGAGATTGTTAAAATAATAAATAATAAAAATTGAAACAAGAAAACTAAAAGTGAAACTACTAAAATATAACGAATTTGAGGTGTGTAAAATATTTTTTTCAAAGTTTTAAAATGCCTCCCAGTAGAATAGTCAGAATGACTAACATAAAAGTCTTTTATATAAACGTATAATATTAGACACTTGATATATCTTTTAATAAGATATTCTTTTTATAGAGCTTTATATAAAGTTGCTTTATATGATAATTTTACGTGCAAAAGATATGTCTTTACAACACATTTATTCATTAATAATTATAATTAGTTAAACATTTCTAGATAATAAAATATTATTGCGGACCAACATTATAAACTATTAATACTTTGAGATTTTAGATTCAAGTGCTATCTTATTTAATATTATGTCTATTCTTAGTCTATATTTTTCTACTTTAAGTCCCGACATTTATATTTTTATTTTTACATTGTCTGATCTAGAGTTGTCTATGGGTTGGGTCGGCCTGAAATAATGTGTCTAAATTTTTGTCCAATCCCGACTCAGATAAAAATGTTAAAACTTGGATTCGACCCCACCCGCCTGTATTAATTTTTTTATATAAAAAAATTAAAATATAATACATCAAAAACACTAAAAAAATTAAAATAAATGTTTCCTAACAAATTAAAAATAAATTAAAAAATCTTTATACTTAAAATAACACTAAGGTAGGTGCAATTTAACAAGCAAATGTCTCTAAAATAGTAACAAAATTAACAATAAAACAAGAGTTATACAATATCAAAACAATAACAACATAATAGTGAAATGACAACAAAACAGTGGAAAAACAGTAAGAAAACAATAGCAAAACAGTGGAAAAACAACCACAAAATAACAGTTTCTTTTTTTTTTGCAAATTCGGGCCAAGCCAAAAAAACCTTATCCAAAACTCTTTCGTTTTTAAAGCAGACCTTATTTTTTTACTCAAATCTATTTTTTAGATAGACCTTTAAACTGAGCCGAGCCATGGACAAGTATAATCTAATTGATTGTGACTATATAAATATATTAGTTGTAAGGATTTCATTTCAAAAATAAAAATAAAATCACTTCATCATATTGAAAACTCTTTGTATACCATTGATATTATCTCCCTCCATATCCATAATTGGAAAATTAGAAGATGATGGTCCATGCTTTCAAAGGACAAATTTTGGCCATTCCTCTTTTTTTTTTCCTTTTTGAAATTTATGAATTAAGGTTAAAATTTTATGATTAAAATTTAGGGTTTAAAATTTTAATAGTATTGTATCAATAATAATGAAAAATAATTGAAAAATTACAACCGAATAAAATTAAGCTTTTTATCGTTAAATCAATCTCCCATAATTACGTGAGATCCATGATAGAACAATACAACAAAAGGCATAGCATTTGATTTTGATAGCAAAGGCAACGTGGTTAAACATGAGCCATTAAGTACTAAATGTAGTCTTTATATCTTGACACGTTAAGAAAGATCTTAGACACGTTTTACCATCCAGAATCATAATGCAAAGTGGTCCATTTGTCATTGAATGGCTATGATGAAGTAGGGACCATGGAGTCAGTAAACACCGCATCGCAAGATATTTATTAGTAATTGGTAATAATAGGGTTAATTTCGTTCCTGTCCTCTGACTACTATTTAGATTTTAAATTGATCTTCAAACTTTAAAATGTTTTAATTAAATTACCAATGTATCAATATTATGCAATTAAGTGCCTTCGTAACCCTAACTAACTCAAATTTAACATGGATTAAATTGTAAATAAATGTGTTCCAGTTATATTAATAAATTAAATTTGACGGGTTTATAATTGCTTTTAACATGTTTGATTTAAACTGTCATGTAATAAGTACACATATATTTTAATTTGATCTGCATAATTTAATTTTTTTTTGACATAATTAACCCTGATAATACTCATTTAGAGGCAAAACCAGATTTTTTTAGAGGAGCTGAATTTGAAATATAACTTTTTCTGAGAGAGCTAAAATTTAATCTCATATGTAAAATTTATAATTTTTTAACTGATTAAACTATAACTCAGGATCATAATTTAATTTTACTTTTTACCAGGGATTAAAATATAATTTTATTATTATACTAATTTGAAATTTTATAATTAAAAAAAATCTGAAATACTATTTTTTTTTCATTTTAAGAAAGTCCAAACGCTTACCTACCAATTATTTTAGACTTAAATGATCAAGTGTTTACTAAGTTAGTGTCACTTTCAATCGGTCGATTAGAAAAATTATAAAAATATCCTTTTTTATAATTAAAATAAATTATATTATTTGAAGGTATTTTAGTTTTTCATTAGAACAAAAACCAATAAAAATATGCATATGGTAAGATTTAAAACCACGACAATTGAATTAATAAAACATTAAATTTGTCACTCAACCAAAACTTTATTTTAATTTTTTTACATTTTTATTTTATTATGCACATTTTATTTTAATATCGTATATATTTCATGTGCTATTATTAATTAATTTTAAACCACACATTTCATTATTTATTGTGTAGGGCCCAATTTTAGCCCGGGGCCCACACCAATACCAAAAATAAAATAAAAAACACATTGAATAAAAAAGTCTGTTAAAATAGTCCAATAAACAGTGGCCCAATTACATTAAGACCCAAAACTAAACCTAATTACAAACCCAAATCAAACCCTAGCCCGGGCCCAACAACCTAAACTTTTGCAGTAACCCTAGCCCTTCTTTAGCGCCGCTCCCCCACATACGCCGCAACCACCGCACGCAACGCACCCGCACGTCTCCGCATTGTGCGCCCCTCCACGACGTCCTCACCTGCGAAGCAAAACAGAAAAGAGGCCAGCAAATCAAGGAACAGAAAGTAAAAAACCGTTGTATTTTTTATTTTCATTTTTCGGGTATAAAAACCCAAACAAACTATTGTAAAGGGGGGGAACAATTTTGAGAGATACGAAAATACACAGACTACAATTTTTCACGAATACAAGATCACAAAAACAGAGAAGTTGATTCGGATATTGAAGGTGTTTATTTTGATTTCCTTCGTCCTTTTGAATCGCCGGAAAAAAAGGAGCAAAAAAGGTTCGGGGCAATTTTCGGCCACCGTGCGCGGCGCCGCCGCCGCCGGTGGCCGGTGATCGGCACGGCGGTTGATGGCCGGAGGACTCGCCGGAGGACTCGACGGATTCTGGGCCAGTAGGAGAGAGGGAGGAGAATTTTTTAGAGAAATTTTGGGTTTTTGGAAAAGAAAAGGAGAAAAGTGATTTTTTTTTCAAAAAAAAAATTGGCTTATATAGCCGGCGCCGCGCACGGTGGTCGGTGACCGGCACGGCGGTTGATGGCCGGAGGACTCGCCGGATTTTGGGCCAGTAGGAGAGAGGGGGGAAAATTTTTTAGAGAAATTTTGGGCTTTTGGAAAAGAAAAGGAGAAAAGTGATTTTTTTTTTCAAAAAAAATTTAGCTTATATAGCCACTTAAAACAACGTCGTTTTGGCTAGGGTCTTTAGACCCCAAAACGGCGCCGTTTCATGTAGGGGTGAGAAAAACTCAATTCGATTCGAAAAATTCAAAAATAAATTTGAATTTCGAATTACTCGAATCGAGTTAATCGAATCAACTCGAATTTTGAGTTTCGAATTTCGAGTTCGAATCGAGTTGAATTTTTAAATTCGAATAATTCGAATAAACCGAATATAAACTATATATTTTTTATTTTTTTAAAAATTTTAGGCTTTTACCCATTTCCCCCCAAGCCCGTCAAAGACTTTCAGCCCAAATTTTTTTCCCAAAACCCAAGTTCCCAACCCAATTCCTCTTCCTCCCCAAAGCAAACCCCCAAGCCTAGCAGCCTCAAGAAACAAGAATCCACCCCCGATTCTTATTTTCTTCTTCTCCCCCAAAGCAAACCCCCAAACGGCCAAACCTAGCAGCAGCCCAGCAGGTAAAAAATTTCATCGTGCACTGCTGCAGTTTCTTCTTCTCCAAACCCCAAAAATTTCATCGTGCACTGGTAAGTTGTCTAATTTTCTTCTTCTCTGTTCTACTCTTCAATTCTTCTTCCTGCTTTACTGGTTTTAATATACTATTTTCCATTCAAAGTTTTTTGTCTTTCCTTCAAAGCGATTTGCTGGGTTGATTCCGGATCTGGATTTGCATGTATAAAATATTATAGAATGTTAGTTTCTGAAATTTTGATTTACCATATTTACTAACGGAGTTGTAGTTCTGCTTTTATTTTGATAGATGTATTTATAGGCTTGAGTTTATTTTGGTTTTTCATTTTACTCTAGCTGTTTTGAACCAATCGTTTTTTTTTAAATGATCGTAATCATGCATTACTTTATTTCGTTACCGTTAACTTTAGTCTCTGATTTGTAAATTGGATTAATAGGTCGCTGTTAAGTTAATTTTTGTGGTTATAATTTAACGAGAATGACAATCTGTTCATTATAGCTTCTTTGGCTTTAACATTTTAATTTATTTCATTTTCCTAGGCGTATGTTCCTTTCATGTCTCTCCTTGATTTTCTTATATAAATATGGTGCCTATACAAAAGCGGTTTTCAGTCCTCATACACGCATGCAGTTCTTCGAAATGATAATTATTGTAATTGTAGGAATTGGATGAACAACTTAGAGATTGATATCAAGTTGAATACTAACTGTGTAAGGAATCACCTATGTCAAACAACAACCAAGAAAAATGTTCGAAAAAAGATTGCTCCAAGGTCAGCTTGTTGGAACCATTTCACTAAGTTTGTGACTAAAGAGGGGGAGAAGAGAGCAAGGTGCAATGCATGTGATGTTACTTACACCATGGAAACATCTTCGGGTTCTACAACAAATTTGAATAACCATTTGAAAACATGCCTAAAAAGACCTCGAGGTAATACTTCTGATCCGAAGTAATCAGAATTAACATTTGTGAATGTTAGCCAAGAAACAACGGATTTATCAACTTGGGTGTTTGATAAAGATGTTATTAGAAAAGCATTGGTTCGTATGATAATTGTGGATGAACTACCTTTTAAAATTGTAGAGGGAGAGGGTTTTAAATACTTTCTTTCTATAGCATGCCCACGATTTAGTCTTCCATCTCGTTGGACAATTAGAAGGGATTGTCTTGATTTATTTAACTCTATGAAGAGTGTGATGAAGAATTGTTTTGAAAAAGATATAAGTAGAGTTTGTTTGACGACAGACACTTGGACTTCATTGCAGAGGATATCTTACATGGTTTTAACGGCACATTGGGTGGATGATGAGTGGAGGTTGCAAAAAAGAATTATAAATTTTTGCCCAATATCCGCTCATAGAGGTGAAAGCATAGGTCAAGCTATTGAAAAACGTCTTCGAGATTGGGGGATTGAGAGGGTCTTCACTATTACTGTTGATAATGCATCTTTCAATGGTGTTACCATTGAATATTTGAGAAAGAAATTGAATCATCGAAATGCTTCTATTGCAAGTGGAAAATTTATTCATATGAGATGTGTTGCACACATTCTTAATCTCATTGTGCAATACGGTATTAAGGATGTTTCTGTGTCTGTGGATCGAGTTAGAGGTGCTGTGAGGTATATAAGAGCATCACCATCGAGGTTGATAAAATTCAACCAACAGGTAAAAGAAGAAATGATAGATAGTAAGGCCCAATTGTGTTTAGATGTGCCTACTAGATGGAACTCAACATATATGATGTTAAAGGTGGCCGAAAAATATGAGCGTGCATTTGAATCATATGTACGTGATGACCATAATTTTTTTCTTGACCTTACCGCTGGAGATGGAGTTCCTACATTTGATGATTGGGAAATTGCTCGAAGAGTTATAAAAGTATTAGAGCCTTTTTATCATCTTACACTGAAGGTATCCGGATCTTTGCATGTTACTTCCCATTCACTTTTTGAAGTATTGACGGATGTGCATTGTCTTTTTGATGGGTGGCAAAGTTGTGGAGATCTAGACATAATTTCTATGACTTCCAAAATGAGAGATAAATGTAATAAGTATTGGGGTGAAGGAAACAAGATCAACATGCTAGTTTACTTGGCGGTCATCTTTGATCCACGATGTAAAATGAGTTTTTTGGACTTTGGGGTCAACTTGCTTTTTCCTAATGTTGCTAATGACATTATGAGAATGGTTGATAGAGAATTGCATTGTTTGTTCAACAAGTATTCTTCTAATGCCGAGAGAATTCAACTGGTTGAAGGTAGATCTAGTTCTTTGACAAATCTTTGTAGTTCAATGGAAATAGATCAGTCAGAAATGAAAACGGGCTTGGCCAAACAAAAATACCTTCAGAAGAAGAAACAAGTTGGATTAGAAAGCAAATCTGAGTTGGATAGATATTTGGGTGAGGATGAAGAAGTAAACAATACAAGTTCATTTGATTTACTGTTGTGGTGGAAAATGAACAGTCCTAGATTCCCTATTCTTTCACAAATGGCTCGAGATATTCTTGCTACTCCTATTTCAACGGTTGCCTCGGAAAGTGCATTTAGCATGAGTGGACGTGTTCTCGATAGTTTTAGAAGTTCTCTAACTCCTCTCATGGTCGAGGCTTTGGTTTGCACACAAGATTGGCTTCGAAAATCTAATGATGCCATTAACCTTGAAGATTATGTTGATGAACTTCAAACCATGGAAGATGGTAATATATAAATTTTAATTTATAAAATAAGCTTTTGTGTTATTTATATTAGTAAGTATAATTTAACTAACACTTTTGTTTTTAAATTTGCTAGACTTGTCAAAAATACCTGAAGATCAAGAAGGTAATATACTTAGCATTAGTTTATAAAGTTAAATGTTTATTTAATTTAATTTTGCAAACATTTTTGTCATTTAACTAACTCATTCAATACTTTTACTAGATGTTTCAAGATTATCAATGCCAACGATGTTTGAAGCACAAGAAGAAACTTAAACTATTCTATAATGGGTTTTGAACTGATGTGTTATTGTTATTAGTTTGGTTTGGTTTGTTATTGTTGTTGGTTAATTAGACTTTTGTTGTGTTCTTTTTTTTGTTTGTTTGGACTGGTATAGGTTTCTATTACATTTTGGACTTTTACTTATGTTTTTTTTTTTTATTATAATGTTGTTGTTTACATCGACTCATGCTGTTTACTTGGACTCATGTTGTTTACTTGGATTTTTACTTATGTTTTTTATTATAATCTTGTTGTATTGTTTTTGTCATTTATTTGGACCCATATTGTTTATTTAGGTCGGTGTTATGTTGCTTTTATTTATTTACTTATTTACTTCAATTTTTTGTTGTATGATCATGTTTAAAAAACTTTAAAAAAAATTATTTTTTTCAAAAATTA
This sequence comes from Gossypium sturtianum, assembly GCA_025698515.1. NCBI lineage: Eukaryota > Viridiplantae > Streptophyta > Magnoliopsida > Malvales > Malvaceae > Gossypium > Gossypium sturtianum. The sequence continues at coordinate 38,580,635 of CM046954.1, forward strand.
CATAAAAATAAACAACACTAAAGTCATTTTTTTAATATTTAATTCGAACAAATATATTCGATTCGATTCGATTCGATTCGAATTTCGTCTCACTCGATTCGATTCGAAAAAATTTCAAATTAAGTTAGGATGATAAAATACGATTCGAAAATTCGATAAACTCGAAAATTTTCGATTCGATTCGATCAAATGCTCACCCCTAGTTTCATGCTTAACCGACCCGATCCGACCCAACCCGCCTCAGGATCCGCGTGTTTTCTACGGAAGGGCTAATTGCGCTTTTAGCCCTTCCGCTTTTTTATTGACTTACAATCACATTTTTTTTATTTTACAATTTGGCCCTACATGTTATTTTGTTTTCAATTGGGTCCCTTTTGAAGTGCAACGTTTTGGAGGGAGGGGGAATTTTCCCCTTTAGTCCCTCCATGTCATTCGCGCATTCAAATAGGTCCCTTTCTCTTTTATTTTTTTAAAAATTCGCCCCAAATATCATTTTTAAGCTCAATTTAGTCCCTTTTTTATTTTCTTTTTTTATTGTTGCTATTATTATTATTTAATATTTTTATTATTACTATTAATATTATTAGTATCATTATTATTAACACTATTTATTATTATTGCGTATATTTTTATAATTACTTTTTAATATTATTATTACTTTTTTTTTATAATTAACTTCATTATTATTACTATATTCATTAGTATTATTAGTATTATTTTATTATTATCATTTTTTATATATATATGTTATCCATACTAAATAGTTTTTTATTCTATATATATATATTATTGATTTCATGTTATTTTTTTCTTCTAAATCTATTTATGTACATATATTCTTAAAACCTATAATATATAATTTTTCTTTTAAAGTCCTTATTTTATTATATGGTTTTGTTTATTTCAAACATTTTTATATATTATTGCTTGTATATATTTTTATAATATTTTTTTTCATGTACGTTGTTTATTTAGAATTGATATGTATTATTTTTTCCTATGTCATCACGTATTTTTATTTCATGCTCGATATTATGATTGCGTGGTACTTATTATTACATTATGGTTTAAACTCCAACGTTTTGGCCGATATTGGTCATTTCACTTTTATCCCAAACAAATCGAATAAATGTATTCTCGGTCAATTTCATAATCGCTTATTTAAGAGTTTTTGAAAACAAGGCAATGTTTCGTGTTTGGAAGTTTCGAGAAATTGTGCCCTAACGTGCTGGGTTTCGGTTTTTCGTTCGTCCAAACAACTAAATATCCTTTTAAGACTTTGACCGTGTTTTCTTAATTTCAAAAAATAATGCAATATTTCATGTTTGGAAATTCGAGGAATCGTGCCCTAACGTGCTGGGTTTCGATTTTTTCGTTTGGCCAAATAACGGAATACCCTTTTAAAATTGCAATGCACGAATTTTGGAAATCATGAAATGATCTTGGTGTCAAGGGTTTGAAACATCGTATCCTAACGTGCTGGATATTTCATTCTTTCAGAACAAGAGAATTTTGATATCCAATTTGAATTATCCAAACATTTTCTAAAGTATCCGTATTTTTAAAATCTCTTCCAATTTTCGATATTAGGACATTAATCAATCAATACCAATTTTGGGCGTTGCGAGGGTGCTAATCCTTCCTCGTGCGTAACCGACTTTCGGACCTGTTTTCTTAAGATTCGTAGACCAAAATGTTTTATAAGGTGACCCAATCACACTTCAAAAAAAGATTGGTGGCGACTCCATGTTTTAAAGTCGGGCCGTTTTCCAAACAAAAAAATGGTTTCGACAGCTTGGCGACTCCACTGGGGACCTAAGAGAGTCAAGCCATAAATTGATTAATTTCTGTCCTTTTAACGAAAGTTAAAAATCAAATTTAAAAATTACGATTCTTTTTTTGCATTTGTTTGGGTCATTTAGTTGGTTGTGATTTAAGTGTCTAGGGTATTCTTGCATCATATTGCATGACCGTTGTGGTCACACCTTTTAAGTGGGAGTGAGAAACTATACCTTCGTGAGGTCTTCACCTCCGCATGGGCTAGTGGACTGCTTCCGGGATACATCCGTACCTATGTCTTTGTGAGGTTTTCACCTCTGCATGGCCATAGGAAAATGTATTCCCCTAACTGAACTCGATCCATATGAGCCTATAATGGGTGAGGATTGAGGAATCTGCTGGTTCAAGTACCCTCCCTTTAGAACTAAGCCACATATAGTGATCCTTAAGAGCCAACCCTAGATAGAGCTATATTGAACCCTAGCAGTCACCTGGATGGGTGTTGGATTTTTACCATCTGTATATGATACTAACGTGTTTTCCTTTATTTATGACTACATTGCATTTCATCATCATAGAAAGGAGGTGTTGATTCATATTCGATTGCTAAATAGAAGAGTTTGTCATAGGAAAATGGATTTCTTGATAAAGTGGATTCGACCATAACATCCGGATACGAAGAAAATGATTGGTGTCTTCACCTGGACTATGAGGACAAAGCCGCATATGTAATCCGTTTTATGTAAAGAAATTTATTTTTTAGAAAAGTTCTTCTAATGGAATTGAATTTAGAATCAACGTCTCTCTTTCTTTTTGCATTCATTCATTTGCATTTCATTTCATGCATTTGCATTACATCGCATCATATATATTAAATGTCATAAAAGAACCTATTAACTAGAGATCGTATTATAGTTATCCCGAAACATCGCTACTACAACTCAAAGATAAAAAAAGCCATGGATCAAAGGTTAGAAAGGTTAGAACAGATGCAGACGGAGATGCAAGACCAGTTGCAAATTCAGATGCAAGAACAGTTGGCTAAGATCTAACAGGATATGAGGGATCAAATGCTGGAATCCTAGAGAAGCATGATGAGCCAGTTAAAACAGTTGTTAACTGGAGGGCCTGACAAAGAAAAGAGCCCTATGATCGATACCGGAGACGATAATGAGGACTTTGCTTATCCTTCAGGTTTTACCTCGGTGAATTCCCAAGTACAACCACCAGGAGTGTCCGTTAATATCAAACCCCAGTATCAATCCGGTACCTCAGCACCGGTAAACTTCCCAACAGGCTCGAGCGCCAACCTTGGAGATAATTTGGCAAAACCAATGGTCCCTGACTTCGATGATGCGGCAGAAGGGAAAAAACAATGGCAGAGTTCCCAAAACAGTTTGAAGATCGATGCAAATGGTTGGAGGAGAAGTTCAAAATATTGGAAAGTGCTGATTACCAATGCAAAGTAGATGCTAAGAAGTTGAGTCTGGTCCCAGATCTGGTACTCCCTCCGAAGTTCAAAGTGCCGAAATTTGAAAAATGCAACGGAACCAGCTGCCCTGAGGCCCACATCACGATGTTTTGTTAGAGAATGACTGGTCATGTCAATAATGATCAGTTGTTAATTCATTGTTTCCAGGACAGTTTGACTGGGGCTGTGGCCAAATGGTACAATCAGTTGAGTCGCACCCAAGTCAAATCATGGAAAAACTTAGCACAGGCCTTCATGAAGCAATATGGCCATGTGAAGGACATAACGCCTGACAGAATCACTTTGCAGAATATGGAGAAGAGAACAAATGAGAGTTTTTGACAGTATGCCCAAAGATGGAGGGAAGTCACTATACAAGTCCAGTCACCTCTACTGGAAAAAGAAACCACAATGCTCTTCATCAATACTCCGAAGACCCCGTTCATTAACTATATGTTGGTAAGTGTCACCATGAGCTTTCCAGATATGGTAATGTCCGACGAGATAATTGAGAATGCTATAAGAAGCGGAAAGATAGACGCGGGAGAAAGCATCAAAAGATCAACTCCGAGAAACAAGAAAAATAAAGTAAATATCATGAGCACGCATAAGACCGAAATCAATAGCTATCAAGGCTCTTCAAGGGAAGAATCCAACTCGAGGCCAAATACAGAAAGGCTCCAGTTCACACCCATCCCGATAACATATAAAGAGCTGTATCAGAATCTTTTTGATGTGCATGTAGTGTCTCCGTTCTACTCGGAACCTATGCAACCTCTGTACCCAAAATGGTATAATGAGAATGCCCAATGCGAGTACCACGCGGGAATAACGGGGCATTCAATTGAAAACTGCACTACATTTAAAAAGTTGGTCGAAAGGCTCATTGAAAGGGGAATTGTGAAAGTCGACGATTTCTCAGAACCTAATCACTCGGATGAAGCGGTGAATATGATAGTTGAAAGTGGAGGCAGAAGAATTGCAATTCCTTGAAGAAGTCAGAGGCTTGGAAGGAATATTAGGGAATCTGAACATTAACGACATATTCAAAGAGGGAACCGGGGAATAGACTTTTCCAGGCTTCTTCCCTTACGTACTTGGGGGTGTTTTGAACAATGGGACTGTGGAAGAGAGCCCTGTATTTTTAGAGCTAATCTAAAGTAATATGCAAAACACGCTTGTTGCTTTAAGCCTAGAGGCAATAAGAGTCCTTTGATGAAATAGGCTTGTGTCCAGAATTTTTATTTCAATAAAATGCATCTTTTTGAGGAAATATTTTTTTTCCATTTCATACTATACATTCTTTTGGAATATTCTTTCATTCTTCATTCATGACCATACTATATAAATAATCATCCTTAGAAGCATTTATTCTTTGGAATTTGCCTTCGTACCTACAATAGGTACCCAGATATCAGGACATGAGCAACGCTGTTACTGACTCCCTTTTGAGTGAGATATGGGTCTAAAAGGATTTAATAATTTTGAAGATGACGGGGATTGTAACTTATCTTTTGATTTGCTAAGGATGGTAGAACAAGATGAAAATAGATTCTACCATACAAAGGGTCAGTGAACATTGCGAGTCTAGGAAAGGAACGAAGATCGAAGCCTAGCTCACCACAGAAACAAAGCGAGACGTCATTAAGTTATGCCAAGAATTCAAAGATGTCTTTGCATGATCGCATCAAGATATGCCTGGGCGCAAGGATGTTGTAGAGTGTTTGAAAAGACACATGCTAATAGTTTTACGATAGCCAGGCCAATTATGAGATTCGGGTATTACTGGTCTACCATGAAAGGGAGATTGCATCAATTATGCCGTAAATGCCAAATTGAAGAAGACAAGACTTATGTGCTTCCTCCATCTTTTTCCTGCATGTGGGGCATAGACGTTATGGGGACGATCTCGTCAAAAGCATCTAGTCGACACCAATTCATCTTCGTGATTGTCAATTACTTCACTAAGAGGGTGAAGGTCGCTTCATACGCCAAAGTTACAAAGTCAGCAGTCTTCAAATTCAAATTCAAATTTGAAATTAAAAAAAAAAGCATCCAAAAAGATTTTGAAAGATGATTGGGACTTGTAAAGATTGGCATAGAGAAGTTACCATTTACCCTCTATGCTTCTCGAATGTTGGCCAGGACCTTCGTCGGAGCAACACCATTCTCATTGGTTTATAGAAGGGGAGTAATTGTTTGGAAGTTGAGATCCCTTTTCTCCGAGCTTGGATTGAATTAAGAATTGAATGAAGCAGAACGCCTCCAGTAAGCTTAATTAAAAGTATTCATCATGGTCGGATGCACCAAAAACGGATGATACAAGTTTATGAAAAAAATGTTCGCCCAAGAGAATCTCATGATGGTGAAAAGGATCCTTCTCACGTAAAAGGGACTTCAGAGGAAAGCGCATGCCAATTTGGGAAAGACCTTATGTAGTAAAGAAGACCTGTTCTGAAAAAGCATTGATATGGACGAAGATATGCTCAATCCGGTGAATTCAAATTCGGTCAAAAAAAAGGAGAGGCTAAGGCGAAAACACTCAAAGGGCGCTTAGAGACCTTCTTTAAAAAAAAGGGAGAAAAAAAGAAAGAAGAAAAAAATGAAAAATGGAAAGGCCAAGGTGAAAACCCGCAAATGGCGCCTTGAGACCAAAGGAGATTTGAGTTAAAAACCCAAAAAGGGCGGCTCAAATTTTGATCGAAAGTTGGGCATACAGTAGTCTTGCTACGCTTGAATTAACAATGAGGAAGTATGTTACGTCTTAGGGTATCGACAAAGTACTCCGGATCCCCTAAACACATATTGAGCTTAAAATGGTCCTCAAGAAGTTTGAACAGAGAAGCTCAGGCTGCGATATCTGGGGCACCTAGTTTCCATCTTACCCATTTTGAATTTGCTCGTTTCAAAATACACTACCAATAAATTTCCTTCTTAATTGCATTTGCTATCTTTGCTTGACCTTTTTGTTTCAAGTTATGCTCCTAATTAATTTCTTTCTTGTCCATTGTTATGATCTTTTTCAAGCATTTTTGCATTGAAATAACGATTAGTGGACTAATAATACTTTCATAAAATAATTTTTGCATATTACTCTGAAAGTCTCTAAATAATGCAAGAATCTGAAACAGGACAATTATTTAGAACTCACCAAGCTTAAAGGGCTAGAAACACTTGAGATAAGGGTCTAAGCAGTGACGATGTCTTCAGATTCTCTGTTGAAAGTATCAGCTAAGCAAGAAGACATACGTCAGGGATATCATCTAAACAAATGGCGAGCAATGATAGCCCAAATGTTAAAAAAATTGGATCATTCTCATGTCATTTTGCATCCATTCATATAACATTCATAATACATATGGTTAGGAGCATTTTTTCCTAATCATTTGGCATAAGTATAGACCCCACGAAATTAATTCTACAGGTAGGTTCCCCAGAGGATGATGTAGCAAAATTGATTAGAATTACAGATTTTGGCGAATCATATCTCCATGTATCGACAATGGAGCAAGTTTAAGCAATTAGCCTTATCTCTCTGAGATAGCAAGGGAGCAGGCTGAAATTACAAGTCTTATCTCCATGTATCAGAAATGGAGCAGACTGAAGATTGTAGATCTTGTCTCCTCGAGATAGTAGTGGGGCAGATCGAAGATGGCGAATCTTATCTTCTCGAGGTAGCAGGGGAGCAGATTTTAGCCACTAGCCTTACCTTCCTGAGGTAGCAAGGGAGCAGGCTGAAGATTATAGTCTTATCTTCCTGATGTAGCAAGGGAGCAGACTAAAAATTGTAGATCTTGTCTCCTCGAGATAGCAGTGGGGCAGATCGAAGATGGCAAATCTTATCTTTTCGAGGTAGCAGGAAGAAGATTTTAGCCACTAGCCTTATCTTTACGAGGTAGCAAGGAGCAAAGCTAAAGATTATAGTCTTATCTTCCGATGTAGCAAGGGAGCAGACTAAAAATTGTAGATCTTGTCTCCTCGAGATAGCAGTGGGGCAGATCGAAGATGGCAAATCTTATCTTTCCGAGGTAGCAGGGAAGCAGATTTTAGCCACTAGCCTTATCTTTCTGAGGTAGCAAGGGAGCAGGCTGAAGGTTATAGTCTTATCTTCCTGATGTAGCAAGGGAGCAGACTAAAAATTGTAGATCTTGTCTCCTCGAGATAGCAGTGGGGAAAATCAAAAATAGCAAATCTTATCTTTCCGAGGTAGCAGGGAAGCAGATTTTAGCCACTAGTCTTATCTTCCTGAGGTAGCAAGGGAGCAGGCTGAAGATTATAGTCTTATCTTCCTGATGTAGCAAGGGAGCAGACTAAAAATTGTAGATCTTGTCTCCTCGAGATAGCAGTGGGGCAGATCGAAGATGGCAAATCTTATCTTCCCGAGGTAGCAGTGAAGCAGATTTTAGCCACTAGCCTTATCTCTATGTATCGGCAATGGAGCAGACTAAAGATTGTAGATCTTGTCTCTCTGAGATAACAGTGGGGCAGATCAAATTTGGCGAACCTTATCTCCAGGTATCGACAATGGAGCAGATTCAAACACCAGCCTTATCCCCCTAAGCAGTAGGGAAACAGGCTGAAGATTACAAATCTTAAGCAGTAGTGGAACAGGATGAAAATTACAAGTCTTATCTCTATGTATCGGCAATGGAGTAGACCGAAGATTGTAGATCTTATCTCCCTAAGCAGTAGGGGAGCAGATCGAAGACGGTGAGCCTTAACCCCCTAAGTAGTAGGGTAACAGGCTGAAAATTACATATCTTATCTCCCTAAGCAGTAGTGGAGCAGATCGAAGACGGTGAGCCTTAACCCCCTAAGTAGTAGGGTAACAGGCTGAAAGATTGCAGATCTTATCTCCCTAAGCAATAGTGTAGCAGATCGAAGACGGTGAGCTTTAACCCCCTAAGCAGTAGGGTAACATGCTGAAAATTACAGATCTTATCTCCCTAAGCAGTAGTGGAGCAGATCAAAGACGGTGAGCCTTAACCCCATAAGCAGTAGGGTAATAGGCTGAAAGATTGCAGATCTTATCTCCCTAAGTAGTAGTGGAGCAGATCGAAGACGGTGAGCCTTAACCCCCTAAGCCGTAGGGTAACAGGCTGAAAATTACAGATTTTATCTCCCTAAGCAGTAGGGGAGCAGATCGAAGACGGTGAGCCTTAACCCCTAAGTAGTAGGGTAAAAGGCTGAAAGATTGCGAGATCTTATCTCCTAAGCGTAGTGGAGCAGATCGAAGGCGGTGAGCCTTAACCCCAAGCAGTAGAGGGTAACAGTGAAAATTACTGATTTTATCTCTAAGCGCGAGGGGAGCAGATCGAAGACGGTGAGCCTTAACCCCAAGCAAAGTAGGGTAACAGGTTGAAAATTACAGATCTTATCTCCCTAAGCAGTAGTGGAGCAGATCGAAGACGATGAGCCTTAACCCCCTAAGCAGTAGGGCAACAGGCTGAAAAATGACAGACCATCCTATCTCCCTAAACAGTAATAGAGTGGGTTGAAGACAGTGAGCCTTATCCCCCTAAGCAGTAGGTAAACAGGCTGAAGATTACAAATCATAAGTAGTAGCGGAGCAGATTGAAACAAAATTCCTATACTCCTGGAGATACAGTGGGTTAAAGTGAGGCTACCTGAAGAAAGAAGGCATCAAGAAATTAGGGCTCAGCAAGACCGGGCAAAATTGGCCCTTTTAAAGTCTTTGCTCCATCCTCGTTACACGACAATGAGAAAAGAGGGGCAACTGTAGGGCCCAATTTTAGCCCGGGGCCCACACCAATACCAAAAATAAAACAAAAAACACATTGAATAAAAAAGTCTGTTAAAATAGTCCAATAAACAGTGGCCCAATTACATTAAGACCCAAACCTAAACCTAATTACAAACCCAAATCAAACCCTAGCCCGGGCCCAACAACCTAAACTTTTGCAGTAACCCTAGCTCTTCTTCAGCGCCGCTCCCCCACATGCGCCGCAACAACCGCACGCCATGCACCCGCACGTCTCCGCATCGTGCACCCCTCCACGACGTCCTCACATGCGAAGCAAAACAGAAAAGAGGCCAGCAAATTAAAGAACAGAAAGTAAAAAAAAAAAACGTTGTATTTTTTATTTTCATTTTTCGGGTATAAAAACCCAAACAAACTATTGTAAAGGGGGGAACAATTTTGAGAGATACGAAAATACACAGACTACAATTTTTTCACGAATACAAGATCACAAAAATAGAGAAGTTGATTCGGATATTGAAGGTGTTTATTTTGATTTCCTTCATCCTTTAGTTTGTATCTTTTTTCGAAACCCTACATGTATATATATATATATATATATAGATAGATAGATATAGACATCAGAAGAGTTTTTTTTTTAAAAAAAAAAGAAAGTTTACCTTTTGAATCGCCGGGAAAAAAATGAGCAAAAAAGGTTCGGGGCAATTTTCGACCACCGTTCGCGGCGTCGCCGCCGCCGGTGGCCGACGGCCGGCACGGCGGTTGATGGCCGAAGGACTCGCCGGATTCTGGGCCAGTAGGAGAAAGGGAGGAGAATTTTTGAGAGAAATTTTGGGTTTTTGGAAGAGAAAAGGAGAAAAGTAATTTTTTTTCAAAAAAAATTTGGCTTATATAGCCACTTAAAACGACGTCGTTTTGGCTAAGGTCTTTAGACCCCAAAACGGCGCCGTTTCATGCTTAACCGACCCGATCCGACCCGACCCGCCTCAGGATCCGCGTGTTTTCTACGGAAGGGCTAATTGCACTTTTAGCCCTTCCGCTTTTTTATTGACTTACAATCACATTTTTTTATTTTACAATTTGGCCCTCCATGTTATTTTGTTTTCAATTGGGTCCCTTTTGAAGTGCAGCGTTTTGGAGGGAGGGGGAATTTTCCCCTTTAGCCCCTCCATGTCATTCGCGCATTCAAATAGGTCCCTTTCTCTTTTATTTTTTTTAAAATTATCCCCAAATATCATTTTTAAGCTCAATTTAGTCCCTTTTTTTATTTTCTTTTATTATTGTTGCTATTATTATTATTTAATATTTTTATTATTACTATTAATATTATTTTTACTTTTTTTTATAATTAACTTCATTATTATTACTATATTCATTAGTATTATTAGTATTATTTTATTATTATCATTTTTTATATATATGTTATCCGTACTAAATAGTTTTTTATTCTATATATATATATATTATTGATTTCATGTTATTTTCTTCTTCTAAATCTATTTATGTACATATATTCTTAATACCTATAATATATAATTTTTCTTTTAAAGTCCTTATTTTATTATATGGTTTTGTTTATTTCAAACATTTTTATATATTATTGTTTGTATATATTTTTATAATATTTTTTTTCATGTATGTTGTTTATTTAGAATTGATATGTATTATTTTTTCCTATGTAGTATTAGCATCACGTATTTTTATTTCATGCTCAATATTATGATTGCGTGGTACTTATTATTACATTATGGTTTAAACTCCAATGTTTTGGCTGATATTGGTCATTTCACTTTTATCCCAAACAAATCGAATAAATGTATTCTCGGTCAATTTCATAATCGCTTATTTAAGAGTTTTTGAAAACAAGGCAATGTTTCGTGTTTGGAAGTTTCGAGAAATTGTGCCCTAACGTGTTGGGTTTTAGTTTTCCGTTCGCCCAAACAACTAAATATCCTTTTAAGACTTTGACCGTGTTTTCTTAATTTCAAAAAATAAGGCAATATTTCATGTTTGAAAATTCGAGGAATCGTGCCCTAACGTGCTGGGTTTCGGTTTTTTCGTTTGGCCAAATAACGGAATACCCTTTTAAAATTACAATGCACGAATTTTGGAAATCATGAAATGATCTTGGTGTCAAGGGTTTGAAACATCGTATCCTAACGTGCTGGATATTTTATTCTTTCGGAACAAGAGAATTTCGATATCCAATTTGAATTATCCAAACATTTTCTAAAGTATTCGTATTTTTAAAATCTCTTCCAATTTTCGATATTAGGACATTAATCAATCAATAAGGTACCAATTTTGGGCGTTGCGAGGGTGCTAATCCTTCCTCGTGTGTAACCGACTCCCGGACCTGTTTTCTTAAGATTCGTAGATCAAAATGTTTTATAAGGTGACCCAATCACACTTCAAAAAAAGATTGGTGGCGACTCCATGTTTTAAAGTCGGCCCGTTTTCCAAACAAAAGAATAGTTTCGACATATTGTATATTATTTTTACACACATATTTATTTTAAGCACGTGGTTTTCACCTGTATACGCGTGTAATAAAATTTTTAATGTTTATAAAATATTTAATAAAAAAAATTAATTAGTGTTTATAAACCGTTCAATCAATTTTTATTTTCATTCTTTTATATGATTGTTTAGTGTGGAAGTAAAGGAAGTATCTAGAACAAGTTCCCATATAAAAAAAGCAAAAAGAAGTGAATAAAAAGATTTATAGTTGCTACTATTTGGAATAAAGATTTTACTTTACCCAAAAGGGTTGGAAATTCCATGGTGGCCAAATTCGCTCCACTTGATTTCAATTTTGATATAATGGAATAGTATCTTTTCTTCCTTTTTATCTTTGATATATTATGTAATACAAGCTGGTCGGGTTGAGTGGTAAGAAATTTAATATTTATTAAATAAAATTTCGAGTTTAAATCTTTTGAATAAAGAAAAGGGTGTCGAAAGAGATTATGCTCTGTTTAAGGGTTCGAACGAATTAACTTAATTTAATTGTGAATTTAATTAGAACTTAATGTGACTACTAAAAATCAAAAAATCTCAAACAATAAAATTATTTGAATAGAAAAAGGAGAAATTGCTATAAATAATAGAAACACCCATATGAAAAACAATAATTTTATGCTAAAAATCGAAGAATCTCATATAATAAAATTATTTGAATAAAAAAAGTCGAAATTATTATAAATAATAAAAAAACCCATATGGAAAACAATAACTTTTAAAAAATTTATAAACAAAAATTGGATATTTTATAAGTGGACAATTTTTTAAACTATTATTTGATTTGATTTGTAGAAGTTATATATATATATATATTTGTTGATATCTTCTAAGCAAAGTTGGAATATATTAAAGCTAAAGTTTGTAAAGATAAATGCCGTAACCATGATTATTTGGCATATACAAGTGCTGTCATATATCATGATTGTAGAATATCTGCGAGATAAGTCCTTTTAACTTTGTCAGATTTATAATTTCATCCTTATTTTATCTTTCAAAATTAATTTAACAAAAGCCAAATTATATATTTTTTAAATTTTTTTATGTAGTTTAACTTATCTTATTTAATAATTTTTAAATATTTCATTTCAACCTACAAGTCAAATCTGTGTTTTGAAATTATTTTAAAATTTTATTTGTAGAATTAAAAAATATTAGATATATATTGTTTCTAAAATTAAAATTTAAAAAAATTATTTTTAAAATAAATTATTTCTAAATTTACTTGTACGTATGTGTCAAGATTCTAAACCATTAAATTTTCTTCCTCGTAATTAAAACATAATTTTATTATATTATAATTAAAAAAATTAAGTATATTTTTAATCATTAATAATTTTAATTAATATATCATTATTTAAATAATAACAATTTTATAAAAGACGAGAGTAATTGGTGCAAACGCACGGAATAAAAAAACTAATTAAATATATATCAATTTTTCAAAAATTAGAAAATACAATCTGAAGTGTTTTATAAAAATAAATAATAATAACCATCACTTAAAAGAAAGATTGGAGATTTGAGTGCTTCACATTACGTGTTTGTACTCCATTTATTCAAATTTCTTTTGATTAAAGGTTAGATTCTTTTTCATTTCTATCACTGTCAAACATCATATTAATTTTTGGGAAAATTGCATTGATAGTCACACAGCCATTAGTAATTTTTTTGACCATTCAATTATTAAAAGTTATAAAATAATCACTCAATTATTCGACTTTTTTCATTTTTGGTCACCAACTATTAAATTCATGATAGAAAGATAACTTGGCTAGAGGAGAGCAATCAGTTTAATTGATCGGTTTTTTTTAACCGACTTTACTAACTTTAACATGAGAAAACTGGATCGATCGACTTTCATTGAGAAAACCAACTAAATGATCTATCGTAATTTGATTCATCGAATTAGGCTTTCCATAACACTTTATGAGTTTGTTCTCAAGCAATTTATGAGTCTTTTCTATGCTTTTCGTTGATTTTTAGTCTTTAGTACTAATGATTGTTTTTATTTTATTTTAATCCTTTTTGGAGACCCAAATTGGCAAATGGTGCCATTGGGAGCCTAATGGTGTACTTGAGTTTGTGTAGGGGGACAACGACGGCCAATCCTTGAGGAAAACTGCACTCGACTTGGGTATTGCGACACTGAGCCTTCATCATCTTGAGGGAGCAAGACTTCAACGAGAAACCAACCTGGAGCAATCTACCAAGGATGTTGCGATGCCGAGGGTATTGTGTCGTGACACCAAGCCGAAGTCACGAATCCTAGCCTTCAAAGTCGTGATACCATTGTCGATGGTTGAAATGAAGGAGCCAAGGCTAGTGCCGAGGATGTCACGACACCAAAGCTTGGGTGTCACGACACGGAAGCCTGACGGGGTGAAAATTACTACAAGGGTAGTTTTATGTCTAACATAAACACAAGTTAACCCATACACCCCAAGGGCATTTTTGTTAAGTTTTAGGGTTGAATTTTGGTTGTATTAAAGACACTTTTGGTTGTCAAACTAAAAGAGCCAACTTTATCATCCTTTTAGCTTAGTTTTTATTCTCTTCTCCATTTTTAGGTTTTATTTCTTTACCTTTCTCAGCTTAGTAGTTGTAGCTGGTAGTTTTCTTAGTTTTTACTGTAGCTTTTTACTTCTTTACATTTAGATACAAAAACCTTACTTCTTACTTTGATTTCCCTTTGAATCCTTTAATAGATTTAAGCTTTGTTAACCTTAAAAAGTGTAAAAATCCCAATTTAGTTGTGCTTTCTTCTTCATTGTTGTTGTTGTCATCTTCTACAAAAACTCCATCAAGAGACCCTAAGATTTTCTTAACCTTGCCTTTTATGCTTTCTTTAATGAATCATTTGAGCATATATTTGACTAATGTTTGTGTGTTGATGATAGGTAGTAAGTAAATCTCATGGTGGTTGGTTGATGGAAAAGTTGCATGATTAGTTTTTGGGTTAAGGACTAAATCGTAAAAAAAACTAGACTAAATCGAATAGAATTTAAAACCTAAAGTTAGCGTCTCTAGATGAACAATTAGATAGGTGAGACAGAAAGGAGAGCCTATTGAGAACAAATTCGATCATCCCGATTTAGTTTAGTAAGATCGAGAGATAAACCAAACTAAATCGTCTAATTGGATAATTGGTGACAGAAAGGTAAAATTGAACCAATTAGGAGGTTGAACCCTTTAGATCCCTAATCCAAGAATTGACTAGTAGCATGGAAGTCAACCGACCACTTTAGTTCGTTAAATTGATATTTGTGCACTTTTGACTATTTTGCAATTTAGTCCTTCTAGGTGTTAGATATTGTAATTAATCTTTGATGATGAATTGTCGTACTATATTACATAGCGAGTAACTAGCTAGATTTCATATTTGCATGCATTCTCATTGTTAGTCATTTTACCACCCAATCTCTCTTGGGTTCGATCCTAAGAATACTTTATATTTCATTGTAACACAAATATTACAATACTTTATATTTCATTGTAACACAAATATTACAACTGACCTGTCACACTTACAGATAAGCTGCTTTAATTTTGATAATTTTCTGTTAATTCTCTGCCTCGGTGCATGCATGTCGAGGCATAGTCACTAAACCGAACCGACTTTGATTTGATTGACTTTTTGGGTTAACTGACCTTGGGTTATTGGGTTGGGTTATATGGTTATATAGATTATATATTATAAAAAATAAATATATTTTAAATAATTTAAAAATAATATAAAATAAGTCATTTTTTCAACCGGTTTGGTTTTAAGATTCTAAAATCGATAATTGATCGAATTAACCAATTAAATCGAGATAAAAACCAACCAACCTGCCCCACCCGACTAAACTGAAAAAAAAAACAAATGGATCAGTTTTTTTCAGGTAAAATCGAAAATTGCTCTCCCCTAAACTTGTTAACTTTTAAAATTGGCATAATAACAATTTTAACCCTAAACATTTACACATTATGTAATTTGATATTTTTTGCAGTTTTGTTTTTCTTTGTGACATTGAAGGTTAATTTAAAAAGAATGAGAAAAAATTAAAATTATTTCATTGGATTTGGGTTTTTTTTTTTTTTTTTGTATATTGTTTTATCAAGTTTAGTTGATAAATTTTTTAGCTTTTTAGGTGAAAGAGTTACAACAAAAAGTAAAAAGGTAAAAAAAAAATTTACACAATGTGTAAATATTAAGGATTAATTTACATTTTATTGGACTCAGCCTCAGAAAAAGTACTTCCAAACATCACTAGACAACATAGTCCAAAAAGGCTTCATTTCTAAGTTTGTACAAATATGAAAATATATTATGATTAAAATGAAAAGTTTATACTAACATGAAATATGTATATGATTAATTTGTATTTTAATCAATGTATATGATTTGTTAAAAGAATCAAAGCATATAATATATTTGTGGGTAAACTATTAAAATAGTCATTTTTGTTTGCCTCAAGTTACATTTTAGTCACTTATGTTTGAAATGTTACGTTTTAATCATTTTCGTTATCGTGTTGTAACATATGAGCCGTTAATTGTCGTTAATAGTGTAACGGTAAGCTGACGTGGCACACCCGTTAAAAGGAAAAATTAGAAAACAAAATGTCAAAAGTGGGATTTGAACCCACGCCCTCTCACAAGGACCAGAACTTGAGTCTGGCGCCTTATACCACTCGGCCATCCTGACTACTTAGTTTAAATATTATATTATTTATTTATAATATTTTCTCTAATAGCTATGTATGCTCATTTGAACGTGGAAGCTAGCGATTCCTCGCAAATAAATTAAGTTTGTATTTGGATACTCTTGATAATGGTTATCATTAGGGGGGAGAGGATGGTGGAGAGAAGTGCTGGTTTCGGGTTAATCACAATTTAACAAATTTAGTCTCTAATATTTTTATAAATACGTAAATGTTGAGGTTAAAATTGTTGATTTTTTTTTATAATGAAGACTGTCGAAACCATTTAAAAATCAGTTTTGAAAACGGGAATCGACTTTTAAAAACGAAAATGGAGTCGCCACCAATCTTTTTTACGAAGGCGAACAAATCCAAAGAATAAATGATTCTAAAGATGATTATTTGGATAGTCATGAAAGAATATTCCAAAAAAACAAATGAATGTTGTAAGAGCCCAAATTTGCCCGGGCCCGTCAGAAACCATTATAAACCAGAAATAAAATATAAAACAATAATAAAATAGTCCAGTCTCTTTTACAAACCCATTTTAAAACCCAAATCGGGTATTAAAAAGCCCAATCAATTAGCCCAATGCAGCCCAACACTACCCTAGCCCATAACAGATAACAAAAACAACCAGGAAACCCTAGGGTTTCCCCTTCCGCCCCGCAGCCTCTAGCGTCGCAAGCTTTCAGCGCCCGCCACGTCCGCGCGTACGGCCTCCGTATTCAAAAGCTGGCCACTACACCTGCAAGAACAAGGGCGAAAGGACAACAACAAACAACAATAGCAAAAACGATAGCAAATATAGAATAAAAATTGTATTTTCATTTTCATTTTCGATTCTTTCTTTTTCGGATATAAAAGAAAGCCGAAAAACATTATAAGAAAAGGGGGATTTTTTTTTAGACGAACACACAATTTACAAAAAAAATACACAGAGAAATATATAGAAAACAAAAGGTGATTTACCTTTCGGATTGATGGGTGTTCTTGTTTTTTTTATTTTTGATTTCATTTTGATTTTCTTTTCTTTTTCCTTTTCTCGACTTAAAACAAAAGAAAGAAAGAGGAAGGGACTTACCAAGAAGCACCCCGCGGTCGCGTCACCGGAGACCCCTTTCTCCGTCGCGGATCGAACCCGAAAGGGGTCAAAAACCCCTTTTCTTTCTGTTTCTCGGGGCCAAGAAAGCTCGACCTTCAGTTATGCCCCAAAACGGTGGCTAAAAAACGAGTTTTTGCGCAACGCCGGCCACCGTCTACGGTGGTGGTACGGTGGTTATGCGGCGAAATTCAAAGGCAGGCAAAGGGGATGGGATTTTAAAATTTGAGAGGATTTCTTTTAGGTTTTTTTTAAAAGGGTTTTAAAATGAGGGTTTCAATCCTTTTTTTGGCATATAAAGAAATACGAAACGACGTCGTTTCGCAATAGCTCTTCTGCTGCTAAAACGGCGCCGTTTAGAGGAGCCGACCTGAATCCGACCCGCTCCTAGCTCGCGACCCGCAGTTTTCGCCATGATGGGAAATTTGTGCATTTAGTCCCTATATTTTGCACTGTTAATTGATTGAGTTCTGCTTTTATTTCTACGTTCTTTAATTTTTCCTTAAATATTGCGCGCTGTTGTAATTTAGTCCAACATAAACGCAGCGTTTTTGTAAACGGAAATATTGCACTTTTACTCCCCGTTTATTTATGCGTATTTTATTTTGATCATTGGTTCTGTTTTAATAATTTTATTTATCTATAAATCAGCCCTCTAATTATATTTTTATTTTGATTAAGCTTTAATTTTGTTTATAATTCTTGTAACTTTTTATAGTACTAAATTTAGTTATTATCCAAGTTTTTTTTTAAAAAAAATTGTTTTGGAAATTGGTTTTATAATGTTTTAATTTGTTTTATTTTAACGTATTTTATTCCTTATATAAATATTTTTACATCATTATGTTATATATATAAATATTTACATATAAAATTTTACCAAAACGATTTCATTTCATATATATATTATTATCTTATAAATATGTGTCCTTTTTAAATCTATTTATATGTATATCTAGTTTCTTTTAAAATTATTTATGTATATATATTTTTCTATTTTTAATTTAGTATATATAATTTATCACTTTGAAAAAAATCATATTTTATTGTATATTTTAATTTATTTCAGATATTTTTTTTGTAGACTATTACATTTACTTACATATGTTTATATATATAAAGTTATTCATTTCTTATACATTTGTCGCATTTGAATTACGCCAATTTGTTTAATATTCTTGCAAAAATCGTCTTTTAATTTATGGATTTTGAATGTTAATATTCGTAAAGTATATGTGTACATACATACATATATGTAAAATTAGTATTAGAATTATTCCATTGATTTCGTACTATTGTTGATATATGTATGTTAATTATTTTTCTTTATCATTGATCTAATGTTTGATAATTATTGCTATTATGTATGTTTTAATTCTCGTTTTATATTTATTTGTTGCTTGAGATTCAATAGCATTATATTTCATTTGTAAATAATTGCTCCATATTGTATGTTATTATGCCATAACATTGTATTCACTTAAAAACATCATGTTTCAACACTATTCGATCTTTAAAATCATTCTTACTTAATACTTCCAAAACAAGGTAATATTCGCGCGTTTGGAAATTCGAAGAAGTCGTGCCCAATTGTGCTGGGTGTGGTTTTTTTTGTTTAACCGAATAAACGAATACCCTTTCAAAATTGGTTTACATTTTCAAAATAATTTGGAAACTCGAAGAAATCGTGCCCAATCGTGCTGGGTGTGTTTTTTTTGTTTGTCCAAATAACCAAATACCCTTTTTAAATTTTAATACATGTGCTTGGAGAATTTTGGGGATGATCTCGAATTCGAGGACTCCGATTGTCGTATCCAATCGTGCTGGATGTGATACTCTATTCCTTCGGAACGAGGGAATCTCAATATTCAATCAAGTTATTTAAAATTATAGAAAAAAAGAACATAATTTCAAAATCATTTCAAACTTTTCAACATTAGGACATTAATTAATCAATTTGGTACCAATTTTGGGCGTTGCGAGGGTGCTAATCCTTCCTCGCACGTAACCGACTCCCGAACCTGTTTTCTTTTGGAAATTCATAGACCAAAATTTATTTTATAGGTGACCCGATCACACCTAAACAAAAAGGATTGGTGGCGACTCCATATTTTTTAAAGTCGATTCCCGTTTTTCAAACTTAAAAAAAAAATGGTTTCGACAGCTTGGCGACTCCGCTGGGGACCGGTTGAGAGTCAGGCCATAAATTGATTAATTTTTGTCCTTTTAATTGAAAATTCAGAAAATTGCTTTAACAAAACGTGTTTTTAACGCATTTGTTTGTGCTATAGTGTCAAGTTTCATGAAATATTTTGGCATTGCATTGCATGACCGTTGTGGTCACACCTTTAAGTGGGAGTGAGAAACTACGCTTTTGTGAGGTTTTCACCTCCGCATGGGCTAGTGGACTGCTTCCGGGACACATCTGTACCTATGTGCTTCGTGAGGTTTTCACCTCCGCATAGCCATAGGGAAATGTGTTCCCCTGAACTTAACTCGATCCATATGAGCCTATAACGGGTGAGGATTGAGGAATCTACTGGTTCAGGTACCCATTCTTTAGAACCAAACCACATATAGCGAATCCTAAGAGCTAACCATAGGTAAAGCCGTGTCAAACCCTAATGGTCACTCATTTAGGCAATCTATTTTGTGTTGTTTATTTCTCTTGCACTAACGTGTTTTCTTTTGATTGCATTACATTGCATTCATTCCATACATTTGTATTGCATTTCATGCATTACATAATTTGCATTACGCTATTTTCATCACATTGCATCATATGCATTAGATTTCATGAGAAGACCCTGATTGGTTGAAATTATTTCAGCATTAACCTGGACACCGGTAAAACCAAACATCCCTACGGTACCCGAATCAAGATGAAAGATATGGATCAGAGGCTAGAAAAGCTTGAACAGCTCCAAAGAGAGATGCAAGAGAAACTTCAGCTACAAATGCAGGAGCAGTTGGCTAAGATCCAACAAGATATGATGGATCGAATGATGGAAGCTCAGGGAAATATGATGACTCAGATGACGCAATTGTTGAAAGGGCTTATGGATAAAAGAAAGAACCCCATGGTTAATATTGAGGAGAATACTCGAGTATCATCAATATCCCCGTGATTTTACTCCACCACACGTGCAAACACTACGAAATGATCGTATACAAAGGCCATCTATCACGTTCGTGCCCTCAGCGGTTCCAAGTCGATGCTTCAATGAACCTCCAAACCGCCTGAGTTCAGAAATAACCCAATCATTACTAATGTCCCTGATTTGGATGAAATAGCAGAAGGAGAGAGGACAAAAACAGAATTGCCAAAACAGCTAGAAGATAGATATAAACGGTTGGAGGAGAAGTTTAAAGCGATCGAAAGTGCTGATAACTATTACGGAATTGACGCCAAAGATTTAAGCTTGGTCCCAGACTTGGTGCTCCCATACAAGTTCAAAATACCTGAATTTGATAAGTATAATGGGACAAGTTCCCCCGAGGCTCATATTACCATGTTTTGTAGAAGAATGACAGGATACATTAACAATGACCAACTGCTGATTCATTGCTTCCAGGATAGCCTGGTGGGAGCCGCGGCTAAATGGTATAACCAGTTGAGTTGTGACAGAATTGGTTCATGGAGAGATTTGGCTCAGGCGTTTATGAAGCAGTATAGTCATGTGACAGACATGACTCCTGATAGGATTACTCTTCAAAACATGGAGAAAATGGCGAATGAAAGTTTTAGACAAGATATGCTAGCTGGTGGAGAGAGGTTGCCATCCAAGTCCAGCCACCACTACGGAGAAAGAGACCACAATGCTCTTCATTAATACATCAAAGGCCCGTTTATCACTCATATGCTATGGAGCGCTACAAAGAGCTTCACAGACATCATAATGATTTGGAGAAATGATTGAGAATGCCATAAAGAGTGGAAAGATAGATCTGTGAAGAAAGTGCCAAAAGATAAGCCCCAGAAATAGGGAAAATGAAGTGAACAACTTGAGCAAGCGCCCCAAATTAGTCATCATGAGGTCAACCGAGGGTCGTGACCACTGGCCATCGGGCTCATCAAGACAAAAATCCAATGCAAAGCAACTCCGGTTTACACCAATTCCAATGACATATAGGGAGTTGTATCAAAGCCTATTTGATGCACATGAGGTGGCTCCTCACTACCCAAAACCGATGCAACCTCCATATCCAAAATGGTATGACCCAAATGCCCAGTGCGAGTACCACGCAGGGGTCACAGGGCATTCGATAGAAAATTGCCTTGCTTTCAAGAAATTGGTGAAAAAACTCATCGGCATGGGTATTGTGAAATTAGATGACACGCCAAATGCAGAAATATGAGCCTGGGAGTATTTTGAGCAATAGGACTGTGGAAGAGACATGTATTTTTAGAGCTAATCTAGAGCAATGTACAAAACGCACTTGTTACTTCAAGCCTAGGAGCAACAATGATCTTTTTTGTGAAATAGGCTTGTGTCCAAAATTTTTATTTCAATGAGATGCATCTTTTAAGCAAATATCTTTTATTCTTTACATTTCATACTATACATTCTTTGGTTTTTAGAATATTCTTTCATTTTTATTTATAACCATACCATACGAATAATCGCCCTTAGAATCATTTATTCTCTGGAACTTGCCTTCGTACCTACAATAGGTACCCGTGATATCAATGACATGAGCGACGTCATATCGACTTCCTTTTGAATGAAATATGAGTCTAAGAGATCACAGGACTTTGAAGATGACAGAAATTGTAATCTATCTTCTGATTTGTTAATACTGGATGAAAAACAGATCCTACATCGCGAGCCAAGGAAGGAGATGAAGATCAAAGCCTGGCTCAATGCAGAAACAATGTGGGGCATAGATGTTATCAGGCTAGTCTCATCAGAAGCTTCTGGCTGACACCAATTCATCTTCGTGGTTGTCAATTTCTTCACTAGGATGGTAAAAGTCGCTTCATATGCCAATATTACAAAGTCGATAGTCATCGGAACAAAGAAAATAAAAAGAAAGAATACTGACAAAAAAATGTCAAAAAGATCACATTTAACCGCACAAGAAGTCTGCGGTCTGTTCAAAGATCAGGTGCCACATCACAGTGCAGTAAAGGCAGCCAAAAAGAAAAACAAAAGATCAAAAAGACCGAGACTTGTAAAGACTGACATACAAAAGTTACTATTTACCCTCTATGCTTATCAAACTTTGGCCAAGACTGTCACGGGGGCAACACGTTTCTCATTGGTTTTGCCCATTGGAGTCGAAAATTCACAAGATTGAAATTAGATGAGGCAGAATAGATCCAATCTCAATATGATCAGTTGATGTTAAAAGCTATCTGTCACGGTCAGGTGATGTGAGCTCACAACAAAAATGATTTTCCCTAGAAAATTTCATGATAGGGCTTTGAAGAAGACTTTTCCCATGCAAAAGGGACTTGAGTAAAAGCGGATGCCAAAGCGGGAAGGACCTTATACTGCAAAGAAGACACATTCAGGAAGCATGAATATTGACCGAGATGGATAGCAAGGACCTGCCTAATCTGGTAAATTCAGACTCAATAGAAAGTTTTCCAAAGAGAAAAACAAACAAAAAAAAAAGAGGAAAAGAAAAATAAAAAGGAGAGGCCAAGGTGAAAACCCGCAAAGGGCACTTTGAGACCAAAAGGGATTTGAGTTGAAAACACTGAAAAGGGCGGCTCAAATTTTGATCAAGAATGGGGCATATACTTGATCTCTGCTATGCCTAAATTAATAATGAAGAAGTATGCTACGTCTTGGGGCATCGACAAAGTACTCCAGATCTCCTAAACACATGTCGAGCTTAAAATGGTCATCACGAAGTTGGAACAGAGAAGCTCAGACTGCGATATCTGGGGCACCTAGTTTCCATTTTACCTATTTTAAATTTGTTATTTGTGATTATATTATTCTTTTCAAAATATGTTCACAATAAACTTCTTTCTTAATTACGATTGCTATCCTTGCTTAGCTTATTTGTTTCTAGCTATGCTCCTAATTAATTTCCTTCTTGTCCATGGTTATGATCTTTTTCAGGCATTTTGCATTGAGATAACGATTAGTGGACTAATAACATTTTCATAAAATGAGTTTCGCATATTACTCTGGGAACTTCTAAATAATACAAGAACCCGAAACAGGATTATTGTTTAAAACTCACCAAGTTTAAGGAAGAGTCTAAACTGAGATTTTCTCTCCGAATTTTTGTCAAAGATGGTGGTTGAACAAGCGACAAGATACTGTGTCAGTAATACAATCTTGACGAAAATTGGGCAGTGTTAACCCAAGTGTAAAAGGGGAATCATTCGCAAGAAAAAATGATATTCTGCATCATGCATACACATCTGGTTGGGTCACCCGAAGAGTGATCAGTTGAATGAACAAGCTACGAACCTTATACCCCCGAGTTATAGTGGGATAGATGGAAGTTGATACAAATCCTATACCTTCGAATAGCAATGGGATGGATTGAAGAAGAAACAAATCCTACATTTTGAGATTGCAGTGGATTCGATTTAGATCTTATACCCCTAAGTCACAATGAGATGAACCCTGGAGTTATAGTGGGGCAAATCTATTGAGCAAGATATAATCGTCTTCTCGAGTTTTCTATCGAGAATGCCAGCCGAACAAGAGGGCAGCATATTACCCTGATGAACAATGAATGATGACACCTTAAGCAGGGATCGTTCTCATGAAATTCTGCATTCATGCAAGACACATTTAGGAGCATTTGATTCATTCCGATCATTGCATCCTAATCATTGTAAGAAATCATTTTCATGACATTCTGCATTCATACAAATGTCATCCATAAGACACATCTATTTAGGGGCATTTGATTCATTCCGATCGTTGCATCTTAATCTTTGTAAAAAGACTATTCTCATGACATTCTGCATTCATACAAATGTAATCCATAATACATTTAGTTAGGAGCATTAGATTCATTCTAATCATTGCATCCTAACCATTTTGCATAAGCATAAACACAAAACTGATTTTACAAGACAGGTCACCTAGAAGACGTCGTCGCAACATCAGTGAATTCGAATATCTTGCTCTCCTGAGTGAAGCAGATTGAAGATAGCAGATCTGGTAGTCCTGAAGTTGCAGGAGCAGATCGAAGCCATACAAATTTTTATCTCCTCGAAGTTCCAGTGGAGTAGGTTGAAATTACAAATCCCTCCTCCCTGAGTTTACAATGAGGATCAGTCCGTATTTCTTTGAAATTTCAGTAGAGAAGATTGAAACTACGAATCTCTTCTCTCTAAATTTCTATCTCCTCGAAGTTCCAGTTGAGTAGGTTGAAATTACAAATCCCTCCTCCCTGACTTTACAATGAGGATCAGTTCGTATTTCTTTGAAATTTCAGTAGAGAAGATTGAAACTGCGAATCTCTCCTCTCTAAATTTCTATCTCCTCGAAGTTCCAATGGAGTAGGTTGAAATTACAAATCCCTCCTCCCTGAGTTTACAATGAGGATCAGTCCTTATTTCTTTGAAATTTCAGTAGAGAAGATTGAAACTGCGAATCTCTCCTCTCTAAATTTCTATCTCCTCGAAGTTCCAGTGGAGTAGGTTGAAATTACAAATCCCTCCTCCTTGAGTTTACAATGAGGATCAGCCCGTATTTCTTTGAAATTTCAGTAGAGAAGATTGAAACTACGAATCTCTTCTCTCTAAATATCTATCTCCTCGAAGTTCCAGTGGAGTAGGTTGAGGTTACAAATCCCTCCTTCCTGAGTTTACAATGAGGATCAGTCCGTATTTCTTTGAAATTTCAGTAAGAAGATTGAAACTACGAATCTCTTCTCTCTGAATTTCTATCTCCTCGAAGTTCCAGTGGAATAGGTTGAGGCTACAAATCCCTCCTCCCTGAGTTTACAATGAGGATCAATCCGTATTTCTTTGAAGTTTCAGTAAGAAGATCGAAGTTACAAATCTCTTCTCTCTGAATTCCTATCACCCCGAAGTCCCAGTGGAGTAGATGGAGGCTACAAATCCCTTCTCCCTGAGGTTATTGAGGATCAAACTATATTTCCGAGAAGTTTCAGTGAGAAGATCGAAGCTGCAAATCTTTTCTCTCCGGATTCTCATCATTTCGAAGTCCTAGTGGAGGTGGTTGAGGCTACAAATCCCTTCCCCCTGAGGTTACAGTTGAGCAGATTGAAGCTAAAAGTCTCGAATCGAAGCGCTAGTTCGGGCCCTCAAGATACAAAGTGGGATGGAACGAAACTACTTGAAGAAGAAAAGCACAGAAAGAAGCCAAGATCTTACAAGACTAGGCAAATTTGGCCTTTATATAGTCTTTGCTCTATTCTCGCATACGACAATGAGCAAAGAGGCAATTATAAGAGCCCAAATTTGCCGGGCCCATCGAAACCATTATAAACCGTAAATAAAATATAAAACAATAATAAAATAGTCCAGTCTCTTTTACAAACCCATTTTAAAACCCAAATCAGGTATTAAAAGCCCAATCAATTAGCCCAATGCACCCAACACTACCCTAGCCCATAATGAGATAACAAAAACAACCAGAAACCCTAGGGTTTCCTCTTCCGCCATGCACCTCCAGCGTCGCAAGCTTTCGGCGCGCCGCCACGCGTCTCGCAGACGGCCTCCGTATTCCACAACTGGCCACTACACTGCAAGAACAAGGACGAAAGGACAACAGGAAACAACAATAGCAAAAACGACAGCAAATATAGAATAAAAATTGTATTTTCATTTTCATTTTCATTTTCGATTCTTTCTTTTTCGGATATAAAAGAAAGCCGAAAAACATTGTAAGAAAAGGGGGATTTTTTTTTTAGACGAACACACAATTTACAAAAAAAATACACAGAGAAATATATAGAAAACAAAAGGTGATTTACCTTTCGGATTGATGGGTGTTCTTGTTTTTTTTTTTTTTTTTTTTGATTTCATTTTGATTTTCTTTTCTTTTTCCTTTTCTCGACTTAAAACAAAAGAAAGAAAGAGGAAGGGACTTACCAAGAAGCACCCATGTCGCGTCGCGGAGACCCTTTCTCCGTCATGGATCGAACCCGAAAGGGTCAAAACCCCTTTTTCTTCTCTTGCTTCGGGGCCAAGAAAGCTCGACCTTCAGTTATGCCCCAAAAAGGTGGCTAAAAAATGGGTTTTTGCGCAACGCCGGCCACCGTCTACGGTGGTGGTACGGCGGTTATGCGACGGAATTCAAAGGCCGGCAAAGGGGATGGGATTTTAAAATTTGAGAGGATTTCTTTTAGGTTTTTTTTTAAAAGGATTTTAAAATGAGCGTTTCAATCCTTTTTTTGGCATATAAAGAAATACGAAACGACGTCGTTTCGCAGTAGCTCTTCTGATGCTAAAACGGCGCCGTTTAGAGGAGCCGACCCGAATCCGACCCGCTCCTAGCTCGCGACCCGTGGTTTTCGCCATGATGGGAAATTTTTGCATTTAGTCCCTATATTTTGCACTGTTAATTGATTGAGTTCTGCTTTTATTTCTACGTTCTTTAATTTTTCCTTAAATATTGCGCGCTGTTGTAATTTAGTCCAACATAAACGCAGCGTTTTTGTAAACGGAAATATTGCACTTTTACTCCCCGTTTATTTATGCGTATTTTATTTTGATCCTTGGTTTTGTTTTAATAATTTTATTTATCTATAAATCAGCCCTCTAATTATATTTTTATTTTGATTAAGCTTTAATTTTGTTTATAATTCTTGTAACTTTTTATAGTACTAAATTTAGTTATTATCCAAGTTTTTTTTTAAAAAAAATGTTTTGGAAATTGGTTTTATAATGTTTTAATTTGTTTTATTTTAACGTATTTTATTCCTTATATAAATATTTTTACATCATTATGTTATATATATAAATATTTACATATAAAATTTTACCAAAACGATTTCATTTCATATATATATATTATTATCTTATAAATATGTGTCCTTTTTAAATCTATTTATATGTATATCTAGTTTCTTTTAAAATTATTTATGTATATATATTTTTCTATTTTTAATTTAGTAAATATAATTTATCACTTTGAAAAAAATCATATTTTATTGTATATTTTAATTTATTTCAGATATTTTTTTTGTATACTATTACATTTACTTACATATGTTTATATATTTAAAGTTATTCATTTCTTATACATTTGTCGCATTTGAATTACGCCAATTTGTTTAATATTCTTGCAAAAATCGTCTTTTAATTTATGGATTTTGAATGTTAATATTCGTAAAGTATATGTGTACATACATACATATATGTAAAATTAGTATTAGAATTATTCCATTGATTTCGTACTGTTGTTGATATATGTATGTTAATTATTTTTCTTTATCATTGATCTAATGTTTGATAATTATTGCTATTATGTATGTTTTAATTCTCGTTTTATATTTATTTATTGCTTGAGATTCAATAGCATTATATTTCATTTGTAAATAATTGCTCCATATTGTATGTTATTATGCCATAACATTGTATTCACTTAAAAACATCATGTTTCAACACTATTCGATCTTTAAAATCATTCTTACTTAATATTTCCAAAACAAGGTAATATTCGCGCATTTGGAAATTCGAAGAAGTCGTGCCCAATCGTGATGGGTGTGGTTTTTTTTGTTTAACCGAATAAACGAATACCCTTTCAAAATTGGTTTACATTTTCAAAATAATTTGGAAACTCGAAGAAATCGTGCCCAATCGTGCTGGGTGTGTTTTTTTTGTTTGTCCAAATAACCAAATACCCTTTTTAAATTTCAATACATGTGCTTGGATAATTTTGGGGATGATCTCGAATTCGAGGACTCCGATTATCGTATCCAATCGTGCTGGATGTGATACTCTATTCCTTCGGAACGAGGGAATCTCAATATTCAATCAAGTTATTTAAAATTATAGAAAAAATAACAGAATTTCAAAATCATTTCAAACTTTTCAACATTAGGACATCAATTAATCAATTTGGTACCAATTTTGGGCGTTGCGAGGGTGCTAATCCTTCCTCGCACGTAACCGACTCCCGAACCTGTTTTCTTCTGGAAATTCATAGACCAAAATTTATTTTATAGGTGACCCGATCACACCTAAACAAAAAGGATTGGTGGCGACTCCATATTTTTTAAAGTCGATTCCCGTTTTTCAAACTTAAAAAAAAATGGTTTCGACAAATGTACAGTATGAAGAATAAAAGAATATATATTCAAAAAGATGCATTTTATTGAAATGATAATTCTGGACATGAGCCTATTTCACAAAAGAGTCCTTATTGCCTCTAGGCTTAAGGCAACAAGCATGTTTTAAATATTACTCTAGGTCTGCTTCTAAAAATACAGGGATTTCTTCCACAGTCTCATTGTTTAAAATCTTCCCAAGTATGTAAGGGCTTGGAAACTTTTATTCCCCGATTCCTTCTTCGGATATATCATTGGTGTTTTGATTCCCTGATTGTTAGGTTTCTGATGACTTCTTCAAGGAATCACAACTCTCCTGCCCCCTCGTTCAATTATCACTGCTCCGTTCGACTCATCGAATTTTACAACCCCTATTTTAATAAGCCTTTCAACCAATTTTTTAAACGCCATGCAGTTATCGATTGAGTGACCCGTTATTCCCGCGTGATACTCACATTGAGCATTCAAATCATACCATTTGGGGTACGGGGGTTGTATTGGTTCCATGTAATGAGGAGCCACCACATGTTCATCAAATAAACTTTGATACAACTCCCTATACGTCATTGGAATTGGTGTAAACTGGAGTTGCTCATTGCTTTGCCTTGTGCCAGATTCTTTCCTTGATGAACCTTGATACCCAGTAGTCACTGTTTTTGGCTATTTGACAGCAATCGACTTTAAGCACCCCATGCTTGTATTATCTACTTCATTTTCTCTTTTCCTTGTGGCCATTCTTTTGTTACTTTCTCCCGCCTCGATCTTTCCACTTTTTATGGTATTCTCGATCATTTCTCCCGCCATCACTATATCCACAAAGCTTTTAGTAGTACTTCCTATCATATGAGTGATGAATGGAGCCTTCAAGGTATTGATGAAGAGCATTGTAGTCTCTTTTTCTAAAAGTGGTGGCTGAACTTGCATGGCAACCTCTCTCCATCTTTGCGCATACTGTCTGAAGCTTTCATTTAGTTTCTTCTCCATGTTTTAAAAAGTAATTCTGTCAATCATCATATCCGTGACATGGTTGTATTGCTTCATGAAGGCTTGAGCTAAGTCTCTCCAGGAGCTAATGTTAGTGCGGCTGGGTTGATTGTACCACCTAGACGCTGCCCCCACCAAACTGTCTTGGAAATAATGAACCAAGAGTTGATCATTGTTTACATAGCCGGTCATGCGTCTGCAAAACATGGTAATGTGGGCTTCAGGGCAACTAGTCCCATTGTACTTCTCAAATTCTGGCATCTTGAATTTATGAGGAAGCACCAGATCTGGGACCAAACTCAAGTCCTTTGCATCAATACCATGGTAATGGTCGGCATTTTCCAGGGCCTTGAACTTTTCCTCCAACCATCTATAGCGATCCTCTAACTGCCTGGAGGATTTAGTTCTTATCCCTTCTCTCTCTGCCATATCCAAATCAGGGATGACGGGATTAGCAGGGTTGTCTCCTGGATTAAAACCTGAACCGACCTGGAAGTTCATAGGTGGTCTAGTATCAGCCTGCCCCTGTTGAGGCCTAATTGTGGCAGGTGGCCTTTGGGGATACTCTTAGGTTGTTCTGCGATGTGGGGTGGAACCCCGAGGAAAATCTTCATTGTCATCAGCATTTATTATGAGACCCTTTCCATTGTCCATTGCCCCACTCAGCATCTGAGCCATTTGGGCCATCATGTTCTTTTGGGCTTCCAACATCTGGTCCCTCATCTCTTGTTGAAGCTTTGCCATTTGTTCTCGTGATCCGGTCTTGCATATTTCTTTGGAATTGCTCCATTCTCTGGTCCATTTTCCTTGACTTAACTCTTGTACCGTAAGGGTGTTCAGCTTCCAGATTTTCTTTCTCTCTCTCTCCTATAATTTCAACTAATTAAGCTCTCTCTATAGACTTGAATGCATATGATGTTATGTAATGCAAATGCATGAATGCAAAGAGAGAGAGGCGTTGATTCGAATCGATTACATTAGAAAACTTTTCTAGAAAGCAAATTTCTTTACATAAAACGGATCGCATACACGACCTTATCCTCATAGTCCAGGTGAAAACATGAATCCCTTCTTCGCAAAAGTCAAGTCTTGCAAACTTCTAATAGATGCCTCCTCTAGCTCCTTTTTGCTTGATCTAGGACGCGACTCACTGCTCCATAATACTTGTTAGCTTCTTCAAGAAAGTCGAGACGTGGTGATTCTCGATTTGTCTTTGTCAACTTGAATCCTCGGATAATAAAGTCTTGTATTCCTTCGCCGACCATCAGTCCCCTCTTGTTGTGTTCACTTAGACTATATTCAGACAAGACCGTATTATAATCCACTTTATCAAAAAACCCGTTTTCTTATGACAAAATTTTCTATTTAGTAATCGAATTTGAAATCAATACCTCTTTTCTATGATATGAATGCAATGCAATCAAAACAAAAGAAAACCCGTTAGTATAGGAAAAATAAATAACATAGAACCTATCAGGGTGACCACTAGGGTTTGACATAGTTCTACCTAGGGTGGGTTCCTATGTTCTCTACGTGTGGTTTAGCTCTAAAGTTGAGGTACCCGAACCAGCAGATTCCTCGATCCTCACCCATTATAGGCTCATACGGACCGAGTTCGGTTCAGGGGAATACAATTCTCTATGGCCATGCGGAAGTGAAAACTTCACGAAGACATAGGTACAGATGTATTCCGGAAGCAGTCCACTAGCCCATGCGGAGGTGAAAACCTCACGAAGGCATAGCTTCTCGCTCCCACTTAAGGGTGTGACCACGACGATCATGCAGTGCAATGCAGAGCAATATATTTAAAACAACATGTAATAAAAGGATCATATTTTTAAAATCAGAATTCAAACAAAAGGACATGAAATTATCAATTTTACGGCCTGACTCTGTTTGTCCCCAGTGGAGTCGCCAAGCTGGCGAAACCATTTAAAAATCAATTTTGAAAACGGGGATCGACTTTTAAAAACGAAAATGGAGTCGCCACCAATCTTTTTTACTTAGGTGTGATTGGATCACCTTGTAAAACGTTTTATTTTAAAACATTTGATTTTGGTCCATAAAAACGAAAATAGGTTCGGGAGTCAGTTACGTATGAGGAAGGGTTAGCACCCTCATAACGCCCAAAAATTGATACCTAATCGATAAGATCATGTCCAAATGTTTGAGATTTAAAAAGTTAAAATAAGATCCTTTATTTGAAGGTAAACCAAGACTACCTATCTCAAAGAAATAAGAATACCACACCTAATAAGTTAGGATCTGAGATCTCGTGATTTCAAAGCTAGGTACATCTTTATTTTAGAAAATTCTTACCTCGAGATACAAAACATCACACCCAATAAGTTAGGATACAACGTTTTGAATTCCCAAGAATAAGGTTCTTTATTTAAAACTTGAGATTTCTTTGTTCCGAAAGAATATAAACATCACATCCAACACGTTAGGACACGATATTTTAAAACCTTCGTAATCAAAATCCTCTCAGATTTATAAAACTTGTTAAAAGGATATTTAGTTATTTAGCCAAACGGAAAATCGCTTTCCAACACGTTAGGGCACTATTTCCTGATTTTCTAAATACCAAAACATTGCCTTATTTTAAAAACCTTTAAATAAAATATCAATTTTGCAAAAAATGTATTTTTTTTATTCTAGACAATAACCATGTGACAATATTGCATTTATACACTATCGAACATAAATATTAAAAGCAATTATAATTCAATAACATTTCATATTAATATAGACAATAAAAAAAATAATAGCACATATAAAATAAATAGCACATATGAAATAGTACATATAAAATATTACAAATTAAAATACAAAATAATATCTAGACAACAAAAAATAGCACATATATATATTTGAGAAAATAAAATAAGTTTTGACATATATAATTGATTCATAACTTAAAATAAAATATGTTCATAATAATCTAATATATTAAAAAAACTATATTTAAGAATACATAATAAATTATACCATATAAATAATTTTAGATAAAATGTTTTTTAAAAAATAATATAGAATATAATAATATACAAAAAAATTAAATATATATATATATAATATAATAACTAATATATATAAGTTTAAAAATAATATGTAATAAAAATAGTTAAGATAAAATAATAAATAATAATAGTTTTAAATACGTACATAATAAAAAATTTATATTATTAACAAGTTAATATATAAATAATATAGACAATAATATAGACAATTTAATATAATAAAATAATTTAATACAATATTAAAATAATAAAATAAAAGGATAAAAAAATAAAATAAAACAAATAGAACAAGGGTTAAAATAGCAATTAAAACAGATACAAAAGAACTAAATTAAAAAACGCGTTAAATTATAGGGGTTAAAACAGAAATTATGCCTTTTTCCAAAACGGCGTCGTTCTGCTTATTAGCCCTTAAGGAGCCTGAGGATCAGATTGAAAAATAATTAAACTTTTAGGGCCAAATTAAAAATAAAAAAATGAAATTAAACGGAATTAAAAATAGAAAAATGCAGGGGCTAAAATGACAATTAGACCATCGAACAAAAACACGCGGATTCTCCTCGGTTCGGAATTCATTGCGCATGGATCGGTATCAACGACGCCGTTTCAGCGCCTAAGCGCATGGCCTAAAACGGCGTCGTTTTTTATGTGTATATAAGGCCATGAAATTTTGAAAATGGCATTCTCCTTTCAGTTTTGAAAAAAAAAACAACACTTTGCCTCTGAATTCTCTCTGCAGGGTCGAATATCGGCAAGCCTTCTGACGAGGCTCCGTCGTTATCGCCGCCATTGCCACCGTCGCCGGCCACCGTACACGGTTGCCGGAATTTTAAAAAAAAGTAAGTTTTTTTTAAAAAAAAAATTTGAATGTATTTTACATATATATTATATATATATGGTTTCAAAAAAAATAAATATAAAAATAAATATAAAAAACAGTATTTGAATGAAAGTAAAAATAAAAATAAAAAACAAAACCTCTGTTGACTGGGTTATTCTTTGCTTTTGTATCTCTGAATCGGTCCCCCGATTTACATGTTAAAACAAGCTTTTATAGCCTACGAAATAAAAGAAAAAAATGGAAATAAAATATTTCCTATATTATTACATTCCATTGTTATTTCTTTCCTTTTTGCAGGCGGAGCGGAGATCTCGGTGGCGAGACCATCTGGCGTTGATGGCGGCGCGACGATTGGGCGCGAGGATCTTGCGGCGCGACTGTTGGTTTTCTACCATTGCGGCGCAGAAGGTGATAGGGTTAGTGGAAACCCTAAGTCTCCATTTAGGTTTTGGGCCTTTCGGGCCATGTGTTGTTTGGGTCTAGGGTTGGATTTGGACCAGGGTCTGTTTTGGGTTTAGTTTAGGTTGGGTTAATCGAGTAATGGGTGTAAGTTGGTTTGGTGTTTGGGTTTTGGGCTTTAAGGGTTATATTTGGGCTGTAAAAGGACATTGGTCATTTGTTTTGGTTTTATTTCAACCCAGTCAAAATTGGGCTACTACAAAGACCAAATTAACAAAATATGTAAACATTGAGAGGGATCAATCTGACTAAGCATATATTTGCCTAAATTAAATACTCGAAAACAACACTAATAAGACATTACCATATGAGCTTTGGTTTGTAGCATATTCATCTCCAAGGCATATACATGTCAATTTATGCTTGACAGGATTTTTGTTGTCTTTAAATTATTGTCGAAATTTTAAATTGATTTCAAATTTCAAATTATTTAAATTGAATCATCAAAATATCAATATTGTATTGATTAGATTTTTTTATAAACCTCGCCATTAGCTTGAGTGTTGAATGTTAGCTCAAATCTAACGTGAAACATATTTAAAATATGTTAATTAAATAACAAACATATGTGTACTTAACGTGTGAACTGCTTGAATTAAAAAGAAAAAAAATATTTTTTAAATGTTAATAGCATTGTATATTGTTTCAACACGTCAGAATTGAGTTGTCCATAAGGTTTAATCTTAGCTGTTAATGTACTTTAATTTGTACCGTTGAATTTGGAGAGGCTCAACTATAAATAAATGCCCCCCTAATTGTAAATCACTTCATTGAGTAATAAAATTCTTGAAAGCATTCACTCAAAACTCTCTCTCTTGTGTTTTTAGCTTTTTTGTGGCTTTATTCTTATATTTCAAAGTTTGTTCATCTTTGAGTTCTTTCGCTTTGCGTTGGTGCCTTGGAGGAATTCTAGTTGAATCCTCAATTGTTGGAAGTTAGGCTAACTTAGACATTTTTTGAGCGAATAATTTGCCTAAGGCCGCACGGATTGCGAGCTAAAGTTCTAGCCTCGTGACAATACAAGCCTTTTTAGGACTCAATTTAAAAACTTTAAAATTTAATGACCAATTTAAAATTTAGAATATAATTTGGAAATGTTTGATTTAATTAAACTTAAGATTTAAGACATAATTTTAATGCTTTAATAATATACAAAACATACAATGTAAGACTCTTAAATTAATATTAATTTAACATTAACTTAAAACACGCAAGAAATTAGAAATACTTTGTTGCACAAACGTTAGTAAAATAACAGTAATATGACATTTCATATTAATCGCAAGATCGAACAAGAACATTATATAAAAAACTGAAAAATAGAAAATAAAATTAAATTGAAATATTATACTGGTAGTTGAGGCATGTATAGACAGTCTCTTTGAGACAGATTCGGCCGCTCCTTTGGTGCTGGAGAAACGGTGGTCGATTGTCTCCCAGGATATAACAACAAGATGAGCACGACAGTAGTGATCAACAAATAGTAGCCTCGCCTTTTTGTATCACCGGAAAACAGATTGAAAAATATGCAGGGAAAAAAATATTAATATCACGAAAACTTGAAAAATAAGGAGAATATCTATAGGCCCAAAAGCCCAATCAATTCAAACATTTCCCATCACCCACGTTGTGGGTGTGGGTCCCCAACCTTAACAGGTTTAGATTTGCAAACTTGTTGCACATGAAAGAAAATATTAGTTTAATCATTCAATAATCATCAAGTTGGTTCTCATATATAAACATATTCTACTTTTGATATCTAATCAATGTGGGACTAAGCTTTTCATTTTCCTCAACTTAATTCACAAGTGGCTTACTTTAAACATCAATTTCTTATTCATCACTCAACCATTTTGAGCATATGATATATCGCTGTAAAGATCTCATGGAGTAGAATATAAAACCATAGTTTTATGATTCAAATCTCCACCTTTACTAATCAAGAATATGCCTCAAAACTTCCAAAGTATCATTTTTTCCAACATATTTATCCTAATACAGATAAACATTGAAAACAGAGTTAAAGAAATTAATCGGGGTGTTTGGCTAATAGATATCCATTTCACTCGAACCACTTTCAGAAACTTCGAGAACCTTCCAAACTATTTTCGAGGCATCAACAATATTGTTAGGATAAGGAGTCTAGTAATCATTGTTAAAATCACATCTCATCGTAGAAGTACATTCATCCATAACCTTAGCTCTCACACTTTTTTCATTTCCACAAATGTTGATATACTTTAAACACCTCTTTCCGTGGTTAAACCACCCAGTTGAAAGTGCCACTACAAGATCATTATCCGAGTGGTGTTGATTGTCACATTCTGACGGTCCATCGCCATCTCCACCAACCTTGAAGTTGTTAATTGTCAATGTTGCTTTTGTACTACTTGATACAAGTGGTAAAAACTTATACATTGTGTAATACTTTCCGTCCTAACAACAATCTGAGTCATTTTTAGGATTACATTGCTCTGACGGAGGATTTTTCCCTCTTATCTTTTCACTAGGCCTGCATGTTTGAGCTCCAACACTTGCAAAAATATAAAGAACACAAAAGAGAATTATTTTCCCTCTTATCAGATTACATATTGGATTAGTGTTCATATATAGTTTTGATATTTATCCTAAAAAAGTTTAGGTACCAAATTGAACCTTGAGGCTAAGTTTAGGTACTTAATTGGACTAAAAAAAAAAACCTTAGGTAGCAATTTGAACCTTAAAGCCAAATTTAAGTACAAAAATGTATATTTACCCAAATTGCTAATATAGAAGGAAACTTGGACCTTTTGGACATGGCTCCTTGGGCCTCAAAGTCTTCTTACAACAAACAAGTCAAACAGTCAAAAAAATCCAGTAAGTATTAGAAAAAGGTTAAAATCTGTTGTTAATCCTTATATTTTGACAAAACTTAAATGTTAGTCTTTGTACTTAGAAAGTTAAAATATAATTCCTTCTATTTTTTATTTAAAACTCTCAGCTCAGTCATTAAAATTAATTTTTTTTATCAAATTTGTCAACTTAAAATTTTGATTAAACTATATTTATATGACGTGACATATGATTGATAGAATATAAATATATTGACAAATTTTGACAAGATCTACTGGCGACAATAATGATTAAATTAGGATTTTTAAATTGAAAATATAGGAAGATTTAATTATTATGTTTTAAAGTATAGAAACTAAATCTCAAAATCTATGAAGTATAGATACTAACAACACATTTTAAATAAAAAAAGGGTTAAATCACTTTTTAGGGTTGAATTTGGCAACTTTTCCTATATTGAGGCCTAAATTTTTTTATCAAAGTTAGACCTTAAATTTGACAATTGTTCCCACATTGGGGCTTGAACTTTTTTTATTGTCCAAATTAATTCTTGAAAATTAGACCTGTCCCATGGTTGGATAGCCCACTCGGCCTTATAGTCCTAGCCCAACTAAGACTGAGCTTGGATAAGGATTTTTGCACCTCGGGTCGGCCTGACCCGGTCTAAATTTAATTTAAATAAAAAAAAATTTAGATTTAAAATTTAGTTATAAAAATATATAAAATATCAATTAAAATATAATTATTATTATTTTTTAATAGTAAAATGTGCTTTTGATTTAACCTATTAAATCACCATAAACATTTACTTTTGAACTGACAGAGTCTTAGTGGGTTCTAGTAATTCCAGAATTCTCCAGCTTTATCACCCTGACCTGGGCTGTCTTCTTTCGTTTCTTCTTCAAATCTCTTTTACTTTCTACATTTCTCTGCTAATTTCTTGCTTATTCCCATTGTTTCATGTATAAAATACCACCCCTCTTCCCCATTAGCTCTTCAACCAGAAATATTCAGCAGACCCAAGTTGACTAAACAAAAAGAATCTCTCAAAACCATTCAGTTTAGTTTCTTCTTGTACCTACTGTTTGTTTATCAACAATGGCGGCCAAAGCTGAAGGAAAAGCGATCGGGATTGATCTCGGAACCACGTACAGTTGTGCTGGGGTGTGGCAAAATGATCGAGTGGAGATAATAGCCAACGATCAAGGCAACCGCACCACTCCTTCTTACGTAGCCTTCACTGACACCGAGCGGCTCATTGGTGATGCAGCCAAGAACCAAGTCGCTATGAACCCTTCAAACACTGTGTTCGATGCTAAACGTCTCATTGGTCGTCGGTTCACTGACCCATCAGTGCAAAGCGATATGAAGCATTGGCCATTTAAGGTGGTTGCTGGTCCTGGTGATAAGCCAATGATTGTGGTTACTTATAAAGGTGAAGAGAAACAGTTTGCTGCAGAAGAGATATCTTCAATGGTGTTGACTAAAATGAAGGAGGTTGCTGAGGCTTATTTGGGTCAAACTGTGAAAAATGCTGTTATTACAGTCCCTGCTTATTTCAATGATTCACAAAGACAAGCTACGAAGGATGCTGGGGCCATTGCTGGACTTAATGTTTTAAGGATCATCAATGAACCAACTGCTGCTGCTATTGCTTATGGTTTGGATAAGAAAGGTTCGAAATCTGGTGAAAAAAATGTTTTGATCTTTGATCTCGGTGGGGGTACTTTTGATGTTTCATTGTTGACGATTGAAGAAGGGATTTTCGAAGTTAAAGCCACCGCCGGTGATACTCACCTCGGCGGCGAGGATTTTGATAATAGGTTGGTGAATCATTTTGTACAAGAGTTTAAAAGGAAGCATAAGAAGGATATTAGTAGTAATGCAAGGGCGTTGAGACGGCTAAGGACTGCTTGTGAAAGGGCAAAGAGGACATTGTCATCTACTGCTCAAACCACCATTGAAATTGATTCGTTATATGAAGGTATTGATTTTTATTCCACTATTACAAGAGCTAGGTTTGAAGAACTGAACATGGATTTGTTTAGGAAATGTATGGAACCTGTTGAGAAATGTCTTAAAGATTCTAAACTTGATAAGAGTCAAGTTAACGAGGTTGTTCTTGTCGGTGGGTCGACAAGGATTCCTAAAGTTCAACAACTTTTACAAGATTTCTTCAATGGTAAGGAACTTTGTAAGAGTATAAATCCTGATGAAGCAGTTGCTTATGGTGCTGCTATACAAGCTGCTATTTTAAGTGGCGAAGGGGATGATAAAGTACAAGATTTGCTTCTTCTTGATGTTACACCTCTTAGTCTTGGTATTGAAACTGCCGGCGGTGTGATGACGGTGTTGATTCCGAGGAATACAACGATTCCGACTAAAAAAGAACAGATTTTTTCTACTTATGCTGATAATCAACCTGGGGTTTTGATTCAAGTGTATGAAGGTGAAAGGGCAAGAACTAAAGACAATAACTTGCTCGGTAAATTTGAGCTGACCGGTATCCCACCGGCACCGAGAGGTGTGCCGCAAATCAATGTCTGTTTCGACATTGATGCAAATGGGATTTTGAACGTGTCTGCAGAAGACAAGACAGCAGGAGTGAAGAACAAGATCACAATAACTAATGATAAAGGAAGATTAAGTAAAGAAGAGATTGAAAGAATGGTACAAGAAGCAGAGAGCTATAAAGCTGAGGATGAACAAGTGAAGAAGAAGGTTGAAGCTAAGAATGCACTTGAGAATTATGCTTATAATATGAGGAACACCATTAAAGATGACAAGATTGCTGGGAAGCTTGATCCATCAGATAAAGGGAAGATGGAGAAAGCCATTGATGAAACCATTGAATGGCTTGATAGGAACCAATTGGCTGACGTTGATGAATTGGAAGACAAATTGAAGGAACTTGAAGGATTATGCAATCCCATTATTGCTAAGATGTACCAAGGTGGTGGTGGTGATGTGCCCATGGGTGGTGCTCGGACTGGCTCTGGAGGCTCCGGTGCAGGACCCAAGGTTGAAGAAGTTGGATTAATTCTAGTTTACACCTTGTCATGCCCATAAAATTTGATGGTGTTTTACCTCTGTTTTCCATTGGTTGTATGCATGTATGTATCTATCTTTGGAGGTGACTTTGAGAGAGAAATAAAACGACTCATTGTAGATGTAAAAGCTTTTGCAACCAGTGTAATAGTAAAATAATAAAATAGCCCCTAAATTATATTCTAATTATCAGATTGACCTTAATTTTTTTTAGAATAATTTCAAATTTAGTCCTTCACGTTTATATTTTTTTGTCAATCTTATTTGGAGTTACTGCTCTTGTTCACTTGTATAGAGCTTTGAAAGCTTCCTATTGATTAAAAAAAAAATCACAAATGAAACGAGGTTAAATTTTAATGATAGTCTTTGTATTTATCAAATTTGTGGATTTAATCCTTCTGTTTTTATACTATTTTGTTAGCTCCATTTAAAAATTAAGTATAACCACAAATTAAACCCTCAACTTTTACAATATTTTTTTTTCCAATTTGGCCCCAACTCTTTTCTATTTGGTCCCTACCTTCTATGTTTTGTCAAATTAAACAAATTCTACGAAAATTTAATAAAATTGTTAGAAATTACACAAGATATTGATGCGATTGACCGTGTGACGGTCTATGTATATTTCATAGTTGTCATGTCATTATTTTATTTTATAAAATTATAAAAAATTCCAAAATTACAAAAAGTAAAAACTATTCAAAATTTTAAAAAAACTTTTAAAGTATATAAAATTATTCCATCTACTATTCGAATTATTCAATTTTAATCTTTTGGGTAATTTTTTTCTTTAGCACTATTTTACATGTCATTATTTGGTTGTTTTGTTATACATCGGTACACATTAGTATATGCATATGACATGTCATTTGATTAAAAAAAGTAAAGCAAAAGAATGCTTTGGGTTGTTGGCAAGGGTTTAAGGTTTAGTTTGATACCTATATTTTAACGTGTATCGCCACATAATAGTCAAATAATGACATATGAAAATGTAAAAGTCATGTCGGAGTTAATAAAAAGCGATTCTAATAATAAAGTGATCAAATTTATGTAATTTTTACATTTTTAATCATCTTAGTTTTCATTTAGTTCATAATTTTTGAAAGATTTTATATTCTGATCAAATTCATTGCATTACCTTTTTCTTTGGCCGTAAATTTCCCTCCTTTATGTGAGTCTTCATGATTCCACTAAAATTTAATTTTACTCTCTTCTTAGAGAATCTCGTTATGGTATATATGAGCAAAGATAAATTGCTCCTTGATATCATCAATAACCTCTGTTGTTTGTTTTACTATTGAAACAACCTTTTGAACATTGAAAGCAATGTTCTTTTCGGGTCTCATTTTGTTACGTTTTGCTTCCTTTAAATTCAACTCAAAGGTTTTAAATGAACCAATTAACACATCCAACTCAAAGAGTGGTGATATCCTTTGCTTCCTCAATTGTTGTAACCTTGATTGCAAAGTGTTTCGACAAAGACCTTAGAACTTTTCTCACTAGTTTTTTTTAGAAAAAAACGTCCAATAAGACAAAAAGCCTCATTAGAGATATCTCATAACCTAGCATAAAATTCAGAAATAGACTCATATTCATGCATTCTTAGATTTTCAAAACTGCTGGTTAAAAATTAAAGTTTCGACATGCGCACAGTATTATTTCCGTTACGTTGGTTTTGCAAGATTGTCCATTCCTCCTCAGCAGATTCACACACAAAAATGACTTTAAGTTGATCCAAGTCAACTACACTGAATATGACATTTAGAGCTTGTGAATTTCCATGAGCAGCCTTTTTATATTTAGCAACGAATTTTCTTCTTTCTTTGGGTTATATGGTGCCATCAGCAACAATCACAATAAGTCGAGTCCACCTTTCTTCAAAAGCTTCCTAGGTAGCTTCATTAATAAAAATGATGAAAATCCTCATGCAAGCCTTCCAATGTGCATAATTTTCTGAACCAAGTAGCAACAAGGTCAAGTAATTGAACTACGTTCCTTTATGGATTTTATGGTTGCAAACCGAATTGAGGATCACGTTTAAACAACTCTTGATGCCCGCTTTGATACCAATTGAAAAAGCACAAGTTAGTTTGCTCCTTGCCCCAAAAAGATGTCCTAACTGATATTCAGACAAAAGTTAGAACTGTCCTAACTCAATATCCCAACTGATGTTCAGACAAAGTTGGAATAAGATAATTTAAAGTAAGCAATAAAAGAATGAGGAATAGGTGGATCAACAATCCTACGTTTGTAGTGTAATCGGCCCATTTTGCCCGGGCTTGAAAACAAACCAGAAATAATAAAAATAAAAAATAAACCAAAGTCCAGATTTTTTTAACAGTCCATTTACAACCTTTGACCCAAAACATTACCCCCTTTACAACCCAAACCTACGTGGCCCAACTAGCCTAAAACAGGCTAAACTTAATCCCATTACCCAACTAAACACCCAGGCCCAAATACCTAAACAAACCCAAATTCACACGGGCCCAGAACCTAGTCAGAAATGAGGGTTTCTAGAACCCAGGAAGAAGCTCGCGCATAAGCGCCCCATGAGAGCCCCCTCGGTCACGCCGCCTTCCTCACACCGCAGCCTAGCCACCAGCCTTCGCCACCGCCGAGATTTTCGCCATTTACCTGCAAAAGGAAAGAAGATCGACAGTAACCGCTAAAATAGGAGTTTTATATTTATTTTTGGATTTGTTTTTAGGTTATAAAAACCCATAAAATCTGTAAAACAAGGAGGCATACAGGGATACACACATAAATATACAAAATACAAAAAAAATAGCAGAGGTGATTTCGGACAATTCTTTTTCATTTTTATTTTTATTTTCGAATACTGTTGTTTTCCGTTTTTTTTCCTTATATTTTGTTCTGTTTTTTTAAAAACTATATAATATATATATAAATATAAAAAAAGAGTGAAAAATTACCTTTTTTTTGAATTGCACGGCGGCGGGCGGTGGTCATCGGCGCCGGAGTTTCGCCGGAATCCTCGCCGGAAATCGCCTGGGCAGAGGATTCCGGAGTGCCTCTCTCTCTCTTTTTTTTTTGGAAACAAAAGAGAAATGATTTTTTCAGAAAATTTGACCTTATATACGGTTTGAAAACGGCGTCGTTTTGCTTAAGGCCTTTAAATGCCAAAACGGCGTCGTTTTGCCCTTAATCGACCCGATCCGACCCGTCCCGCCTCAGGATCCGCGTGTTTTCTACGGAAGGGCTAATTGCACTTTTAGCCCTTCCGCTTTTTTATTGGTTTATAATCACGTTTTTTTTATATTTTTAATTTGACCCTATATTTTATTTCTATTCCAATTGGGCCCTTACTCGAACGATGCCGTTTTGGAGGGCAGGGACATTTTCCCTTTTAGTCCCTCCTGGTTACTCGCGTGTTCTAATCGGTCCCTCCTTTTAATTTTATTTTCGATTTTGCCCCAGATTCTTGTTTTTAAGTTCAATTTTGCCCTTTTCTTTATTTCCTTTATAATTTTCAATATTTTATTATTAATTTCATTATTAATATTGGTAATTTTATTATTATAATAATTATTATCATCATTATTATTATATTCATTAATATTATTATTATTTTTTTATTGTTATCACTATTATTTTTTATATTTAATATTATTATTATTATTATATTTATTATTATTTTCCATATTATTATTGTTATTATTATTTTTATTTTTATTTTTATTAATTTTATAATTATTACTATATTCGTTAATATTATTATTAGTTTTTGTTATCACTATTATTTTTAATAATATTATTATTATTATTTTCCATATTATTATTTTTATTATTATTATTTTCTATTATTATTATTATTACTATTATTATTATTGTTTACATATCATTGTTTGAGTATTATTTAACTATATAATTTTATGTTATCTTTATTATACTATATATTTTCTTTTTTTTTGTATTCACTTACATCATTTTAATTATTATTTTTATAATTTTTGTTATTAGCATCATTATTATTATAATTTTCATTTTGTTTTTTAATATTTTTATTCTTTTCAATTATTGTTTAAAATTTTATCAATGTTCACTTAGTTATTGTTTTTATTTATTATTAGTCTGTTATTTTATTCATACCGTTGATTCTTTTTGCTCTCGTATTTATTATTTGTATTATGGCATTACCCAATTATGCATATTAGCCTTATAATTCATTTCATGTTTTACTAAAAATCTTACTCCATTTTATTCAAAAAAAGTTCTTAAAATGAGACAAGACTCAGTATTTGGGATCTT
Organism: Gossypium sturtianum; assembly: GCA_025698515.1. Taxonomy (NCBI): domain Eukaryota; kingdom Viridiplantae; phylum Streptophyta; class Magnoliopsida; order Malvales; family Malvaceae; genus Gossypium; species Gossypium sturtianum. Next base: position 38,624,593 of record CM046954.1, read on the forward strand.
TGAAAGAATTGTGCCCTAACTTACTGTGTTTCGATCTTTCTCATCGAATTTAAGCAATCTGGTACCCTTTTTAAAACAAAACTTATAAGTTTCAAATAAAAGCTTACTCTCAGAAAGTCGAGATGTTGTGTCCTAACTTATTGGATATAACACTTCGTTATCTCGAGGTAAGGATTTTCTACAAATAAAAACAAACTTTGTTTCGAAAACTTGAAATGTCGCATCCTAACTCATTGGGTATGACATTTTATTTTTATTTTTATTTTTTGAAATAAGAGAGTCTTAACATCTAGTTTAATTCATTCAAGTTTCCAAAAATAAAGAAGATCGTATTTTTTAAATTTCTTTTTTTTATTTTCGACATTAGGACAATAACTAATCAATCCGGTACCAATTTTGGGCGTTACGAGGGTGCTAATCCATCCTCGTACGTAACTGACTCCCGAACCCGTTTTCTTGAATTTCGTAGGCCAAAATCAATGTTTTGAAATAAAATGTTTTATAAGGTGATCCGATCACACCTAAGCAAAAAGGGATTGGTGGCAACTCCCATTTTTATTTTTTAAAGTCGACTCCCGTTTTTATAAAAACTTTAAAAATGGTTTCGACATGTAGAGCCTTATTTAATGAATGATTTCATTCAACAATCATCCGGCTCACTTATCGTCCGGATTAATAATTACCACAATTGTTACAATCCGCTCACCCAAAACCTTACTTACAAATTTCAAAAACTCTCTAATAAAATGCCTAATACAAGAGTGCAAAAGTACAAATCAAAATATCAATAAAACACTTTACAAAAGCACCCAAAATGCACTCGATAACCACCCAAGATGTAGTTTACCAACAACCTATATATAGGCTAATACAAAAACTCTTCAAGCATCTTTTTGATAAGCTTAAAACAATAAGTTAATAGCTGAATTTATCTCTTGAATTATATTGAATATTTATCTCATAACTTTCTTCATATCCAAGTAAATTAAACAGCCAGTTTGATCTCCAAATAAAATGATATGAGATGATGAAATTGATCTTTCCTCCTCTTCCTTTCCAAATTCGATCAGCATCATTAAGGATAGAACAAAGCATGGCCTAGGGATCATTTGCTGATAGTGTAACACATCATGAAGATTAAAGTCAAAAGTGTCAATTTTATATTGCACGTAGGCATGTCCAGATTATTGTCTAAGGGTTTGTCCAGACAGTTGCTCAAACAAGGGATAGAACATGGTAACAAAACAAGCAGATCAAAGAGTTGTTTGAATATAAGGAGAAAAATAAGATACGGTATAGCTAAGGTCCCGGCACAAAGTATTATTGTTTCAACATTTTATAAAACATAAAATGTATGCCTTTTTACATTATTATTAATTTTAACGTTATAAATCATAAAACATAAGAAGTTTTTATTCAACTGCAAACAGAAATTAAAAATATGGTCAAAGAGATCAATCTGTGTCCGACCAATAGATATCCATTAAGCCCCAATCATTTTCAGGAACTCCAAGAGCTTTCCAAACTGCTTTCGAGGCATCAACAAGGTTGTTAGGACAAGGAGGCTGGTAACCATGTTCCGAATCACATCCCCTTGTAGAATCACATTCATCCACGACTTTAGCCTTCACGCTTTTTCCATTTCCATGGATTTTGACATTCTTCAAACACCTCTTTTTGTTGTTAAACCACCCGGTTGAAAGTGCCACTACAGGTTCATCATCCGAGTGGTAATGGTTGTCACATTCCGATGGTCCGCCTCCATCCCCACCAGCTGCGAAGCTGTTAATTGTCAACTTTGCTTTTGTATGGCTCGACACAGGCGGTGAACATTTATATGTTGTGTAAAACTTTCCGTCTTCACAACAATTATCGTCGCATTGCCCCGGCGGAGGCTTTTTCCCTCTAAGCTTGCCACTGGGTTTGCAAGTATCTGCTTCAACCATCAAACAATCTATGATAATTAAAACAAAGCAAATGAAAAGAAAAACAATGGGAAATCCCTTGATAATATTCATCTTGAATTTCTTTTGTTAAATCTTTGTTGATTGGTGCCAAAGAACATGAAGATGTGGGGGTTTTATATAGAAAACAATCCTCACAATTTTAAAGTTATTTTATCAAAAGTATCGCAAGTAGGTGAACAATGTGTCACTAAGGGTTAAAAATTGCCTCATTTACGTGGTTAGAATCATAATAAAGTTAAAAACATCAATAAATCTTGTTTTTAATATAACAATGCTCAACAATATGCCTCCACGTATATAAGTAACAATCTTGTTTTAAAGTTATTTTTAATATTTTCGATGTATTATACATTTTTTTAAAATATTAAAAAAAAATTAATACGGCCGGGCCGGGTCGGGCCTGGGTTTTAGCATTTTTATTCGGTTCGAGCTTGGGAAAAATTTTAGGCCCATTTTTCGGGTTGGGTCGGGCCCAAGTCTAGCAAATGGGCTTAAAAATTTGGTTGGGCCCGGCCCATGGACACCTCTATCACCAACTAGAACCTCATTTGGTTTAATTTTGAATTTAATTCTTCTATTTTATAAAAATTAAGAAGTTAATTCCTTCAATTTGTCAAAACTTGGTCTTCGCACATTATAAAAACTGATAAATTAGTCAAGTTGTTGGTAAACACGTGAACTTGAACCGCTTACTTTTGTTAATTTATTGCATATAAATTATTGAACTATTGATTTTTGTTAATTTTTTGCATATAAATTGTTGAACTGTTGATTTTCAAGTTAAAAATTTAATAAGAATGTTTAACATGGTTACCCAATTGGACTAACTCCTCATTTTTCGTAAAGTACGATATTAAATTTTGAAAAACTAAAGTTGAGGGACTAATTTGTCGATTTTTGTAAACTAAAGTGGATGAAAATCCGAATTTAAACCATTCAGTTAATAAGATAGATTAGAATCTGACTGTATATTAGCCAAAATTGCTAGTTAGATTCTTTTTTTCTTTTTTGGATTTTAATATGAGATAACCGAGGCATCTGCCTGTCCTTACATGCTTTTGCTTAATTCAATTAAGGTTAAAAATTTGTCTATAGTCCCTATACTTTTCAAAAATTAATAATTTTGTCCCTATATTTGTATTTCTAGAATTTAGCCTCTCTGTTTTTCAGATTTCAAAATTTAAGTCCAACTGTTAACAATATTTTTTTTTTTGGTTAAATTTGTTGTTGTGACATTTTGAAATATAAAAAACTACTCACTTGGTAGTCATGTAATTAAAAAAGATGTTGTAATTGACCTAAATTCAAAAAATTTAAAAGTATTAATAGTTGGACCTGAATTTTGAAATCTAAAAAGTATAGGGACTAAATTCTTGGAAATACAAGTATAGAGATAAAATTCCATATTTTTGAAAAGTACAAGGACTATAGACATATTTTAGCCTTCAAGTAAATTGGTTTGGACTGGCGTTTGGTTACTCTTATTCCCCATGCAACAAAGGAACATAATAGGAGATAGGTTTGGAAAATTTATCTTAGGATCCCAAATTTTTTGAAAATTTTCCTTTTATATATATATAAAGGCCTCCTTAAAAATTTGGGGAATTTGCATTTATGGCTCCAAAAATTTGAAAATTCTCTAAAGTATATAGAAGGGAACTTGGCTTCTTCGGCCTGAAATATCTTCTTACAGCAAACAGCCAAGTGAAACTGACAAAAAGACGTGATAACTATCAAACATTGCTAAATATAAATTAAAGTGGACCACTTTGTTATTAATATTTGTATTATAGGTAAATTGTAAATTTAGTTATTGTATTCTAATTTGGCCAATCGTAATTCTTATAATTTTTCGAATTTTAAAATTTCAATCCTAATTTAAATAGTAGCAATTATATTTGTTAAGTCAAATCTTGGTATTAGTCTCGTGCTATATGTACATTATGGATTAAGTTTATGTTCTCTAATTTGATTATTTTTAGTTTCTATATTTTTTGAATTTTGAGTTTCAATCTAGTAACCCAGAGTCCGATTTAGGGGGGCTGGTAGGGGCCCCGATCCCCCCTAAAACGGAAATTTACCATTTTGACCCTTTAAATTTTTAAAAATTTTAAATTATTAAAGGTAAAATTTTACTTTGGCTCCCTAAAAATGATAAAATTTTAATATAAAATTTTAATTTAATCATTTAAAAATATCTTTATATAGACAATTTAATTTCGGCCCCCTAAATTTTTTTCTTGGCTTCACCCCTGCAATAATCGTTAAATGATTAGGTAAAATGGCATCGCTTTTATGTGAGTTTTATGTGGAAATAGTAAGTTGATATGGTATTCAAAGGCAAAGCCAAAAAATCATTTCAAGGGAGTAAATTTTGAATTCTAAATTTTGGGGGGTAAAGTGCAATTTTACCATTGTAGTGAGTTATACTTTTTAGAAAGATTTCAATACAATTTTATCATTTTAAGGGAGCCAAGGCCATTGTCTGACCCCTCATATTAGCCTCTGATGGCAATACACATGTGATAAAATATTTGTCACATAAGATTTTGAAAATAACAAAATTTAACTTTACAATGGTCATCATTTGGGTTAAGATTGAAATTTTAAAATTCAAAAAGTACAATAATTAAAATTAATCGAATTAGAGTACAATAATTGTGTCAACAACCTAAGGATAGTACAATGACTAGTAGCAAAAGTTGACCTATAATTTATCTAAAATATCATTTAAAATAGGCTAAAGAGTCTTTAAAGCCCGTGAATTTTTCTAGTGAATTTTTCTAAAAAAGATCAATTGAGCCTCTACACTTTTTTACACTCATTTGAGTTCTTAAATGTTAAAATTTCAATCAATTAAACCCTTTGACCATTAAATAGTAATGACATCCGTTTTGGAGAGTTATTTTCACCATGTAGCACTTCATGATTGTGTCGCATGGCAAAATATGTTATTTTATATTTAAAATCATAAAAACTATAGAAAATCATTAAAAAAAAAAGAATCAACATGCAAAAAATTAAATATATTATAAATGACAAAAATCTATATAAATTATAAAAATTTGCAAAAATTATTAAAATTAAAGATTTAAAATCATATAAATTACAAAAAAATAAAAATATGAAAATTATTTTAAAATATATATAATTATTATAAATATTATAAAAAAAGAAAAGTGCAAAAATTTATAAACATTATAGAAAATTACAAAAAATATATTACAAATTATCCAAGAAATAATAAAAAATTACAAAAATAAAAATAAAAAAAAATTCTATAATATTATATACAACCTCATTGTCAGTTGTCTTTCGAGAAAGAATTGTACGAAACTATTATTCAACGTCATTTCTATCAGTTTCCTATAATAAAATGACAAATCAGATTTCTCCTCTTGAAAAAATTCAAATCCAACTAAAAATGCTAAAAATCAGAATGAAAAAGTTGATTTGTCATTCTCCTATTAAAAAAGGATAGAAATGACGTGAAATCACAATTTCATACAATCCCTTCTCATTGCATTTCAACTTAATTTGCATTTCAAAATACTCCATAGTCATCGACGATGTTTAAAGGGTGCAAGCTTCACGATGGAGAGCAAACAGATAGCTTCAGGGATTAAAAATTCTAACCACATGATTAAAGAACAAAATGAGCAACCACCAAGCCATGCATAGCATAATTTCTAACAATTCCATTTAATTGTACCAAATTTATCAAAAAGAAAGATTGAGGGCTAATTAAACCAAGAATAAAAATAAAAAACAAACTAACAAAAATGGAAAATTAAATTTAGAGCAAATAAAAGTAGAAACATCAAGTGGGAAATGAAGTCCGTCGACTATCTTTTCACCGAGCCACAAATATCAGAACAAATCCCATTGTCATTGGTAAATGAAGTGGGAATCATCAAGTCGAACATCAGGCCGGCTTTGTGGGGACTTGCCGGATTACGATCAGGCGCCGTTGAACTGCAAACTATATACATTTCTCATGAAATTATTAAAGAGTTACCCGCGCATTAGATCAATGTCGACATGTGAATTACGCATATCCATCGATCGTGAACCAGGCCATATACCTGCCGGTGAAGTCGGAGTCAGATTTTGACTTGGTGAAACACCCGGTGGGGGTACTACATCGTCAACATTCTGATTATCAGAGCCCTTTAGACCGTCTTGGTCTCCAGCTTTCTTGATCTTCATCTTTGAACCACCCCACAGAAAACTTCCTATGATCACCTGGTTCGTTCATAGTTCGATTAAGATACATAAAACGTTGGTCCAATCAAGGTTAACGTCATGCTCATGATGGTCCGTAATCATATTTAAGCAGACTAAAACAACAAGTTACCTGAACCGGGCTAGCGGCGACAAGCATGCCCCCAACACCTCCACCAATGACACGACCATCAGGACTAGCAAGGGAAACACTAAGACCACCAGTTCTATTGCGTGAGCCATTATCGCTGGTTAGAAGGTACGAGCCTGACAGACATAGTATCTCGAACCGCCCCTAAGGAAATTGAAATGGACACAAAATATACGCATCAAAATAAGATCTTCGAAATGAAACAGTGGACAATTACATACATGTGATTATATGTATTGTAATCCAAGTGTGTTTTTTGAATTCACTTTGGCTTAAATTCGAAACTAAGAATCAGGTTATTGAGTGCTCAAACCTCGTATGTAACGGTTCCACCCGAGGATGAAGGCTGACGAAGAGTTACGGTCGAGACCGCCCCGTTGGCTGATAAAATGCATACGGCTCTTGGTCCTTGCTGTGAAAATGACATTAATTTTGTCGCAATATCCTACAAGAAAAGTTCGAAAGTAATTTCAAGACACAAAGCACTCTATTCTAGTTATAAGATAACTAGCCAAAAGATATCTTACCAGTAACCAAATTTAAGCAAATTATACTCGAAAACAAAATAGCTACTTTCGAGGGAGAGAAACAGGGTAAAATCTAAGTAGAAAACTATACATACAGGATCAAGTAGCTTTTTTTTTTTGCCTGTTACAATGCAGGGTAGTAACCCGGGTACTAATTAAGAAAAGAAAATTGCATACTTCTCCTATGGCAACGGTGATGACGTGCGGAGTGAAACCCATCCCGGCTGAACCGGACAGCCATACACCTAGCAAAACAATTCGATATTAGCAACATCATTTACATGGAAAAAACATCAATAAAAAGAGCAAAATAGCTCAAGGTAGCCTTTGAGGAGGCTAAACACCGAGGAGAATGACATTCCGGTTCAAGTATTTATGTTTGATTATATGTTCCTAACTATATATATATATATATATATATAGCTGAGCATACAATTAGATAAACATGATGTTGTTCATCACATTTCAACACTCTCCAATTCAGCTCTTCTTTTCCTTTCGGCATTCATGCTACAACTTATACAATTGTAGCATTAAAATAGGCAAAAGTATCTTACCAAGGGAAGCAAGTTGTTGCTTCTTTCCAGTACCCGGTGGTCGCCCTCTACCTCGTTTTTGACTCGGTGGTGTTAATGTCCCTGAATTAGTAACCGATGGAGGAGTCAATGCCAATGAAACGGTTCCATTGGGACCGTACTTTCGAGGCCTTCCTCTTTTCCGTTTCGTGGTCTCACTAGATGGAACAGCTGAAGGTGTGCCTACATTGACACTATGAGGGGTACTACTCTCCACAGGTCCCATAGTAGTAGCACTCATACTTGATTGGTATTGTACATTTGGACTAGATAACATATGAATGTCTTGTGATCCATGTACCCCTGACCCAGTTATGCCTCTTTGTTGAATATAATAAGATGCAGACCCTGTTAATGCCATTGCATCCCTTCTATCCATGCATCTACTTCAAATAACCAATACTTGAATGTACCTTCAAATCAACTTACAAGCTTAAGTAACTAAGCAAAAATGGTTAAAAGAGCCCATAAAGCTCCAAATTGTGACCACTAAACAGTTGAAGAACATGTTGCCTTGTTCATATTACAGATGCATGGCTGAATTAAGCCATAACACAAATGAAAATGATGCTAAAGCTAAACCCAACACTGGCTAAAGGTAGAAGAGAACTAGCAAAAACACCATAGATTACAAAGACCATAAGCTCAAAACTTGAAAAAAAAAAAAAAGGGACCAAAAAGAAAGCAAGCTATTTTACAGCTTATGATGAAGATATAAAGAAGCAAATTTGAAACTAAAAACAAGGTCCACAGTCCATACTCTAACCAACACATAAAATACCTTTTAACACATAACATCTTTTTAGCTTAGCACAAAGGAAAAGGGTAAAATTTGTTGCTTGTTTTCTGTGAAACCAAAAAAAAGAACCAGAAAGAGAAAGTGAACTTACATTAGTTGAACTGTGGTTAAAGGTGCAGCCTTCTGAAAGTAAGAAGCTTTGAAGAAAAATGGGGTCTTTTGAAAAGAGAGAAAAGATAAGGGGAAATCAATGGGAAACTAAGAAATGGTGAAAAGAAGCCATTTTTGTGTGAAGGTTGAGAGGAAGCAAGCTTTTTTTTTTTTCTTTTGGGGGGGGGAGGGGAATTATTACTTACTACTACAAAAAAGGTACTTGGCATACAATATAGCAGTCCTTATCAAGATGCATATTTGTAGGGTAAAGCTTTGTCTTTCTCCTTTTCTTTTTTTCCTCTCCTTCTTCACTTCACTATGATGATAAAAGCTGGTTTTATTTTTTATTTTAATTTTAATTTTAATTTTTATCTTTATTTTCTCTCTTGCCAGTTGCTACTTGAAAAAAAGAAAAAAGGGTTTTGTCTTTATATTTATCCTGAGAATTCTCTCTTTCTCCACCATCTTCTTCTTCTTTAAGTGTGTGACCAATGAGTGAGTGAGTGAGAGGTATAATTATGATTTTAATCCTTTTATTATGTTAAAATGAGAGACGTAATCCACTAAAAAAAAATGAGAGATTTTTTTATGGTTAAAATATATTATAAATTTTTGTACTCTTCACAAATTTAAAATTTAATTTTTGTACTTTATTTTTTAGATATTTAGGGTGGGTTTGGATAGATAATAGGGTGCGGTATATTTACTTTTTATCTCACGTTATAGTATTTAATATTATCGTCACTACTGTTTTTACACTAACAGTAGGTAAACCATCTAAACTTACCCTTAGTCTCTTTACTTCTTAAATTTCATAATTTAGGTTCAACTATTAATACTTTTAAATTATTTTATTAAATTCAAGTTTATTACAACACCATTTTTTTACATACATGGCTACTAAATGAGTATTTTTTTCTAAATGTCACACTAATAAATTTAACAAAAAAAACTAACAATGTTAATAGTTAAACCTGAATTTTGAAATTTAAAAAGTAAAAGAACCAAATTCCTCAAAATAAAAATATAAAAATTAAATTCTAAATTTATGAAGAGTACATAGACTTGTATTTTAACCTTCTTTTATTTTCTTTAATTTAATATAATTGATATTTCTATTTTTAGTTAAGATATTTTTTTTATATTTGTTGATGATATCAAGTTTTAACTAAAGTCATGACTAAATTGGATCAAAGCTTTTCTCATTCATTCAGAATTTAATAGGGATAGGATTTAGATAAAAATATTAAATTTAAAAAATAAATTTATAAAAAAATAAATTAATTTAGAATAAAAAAATAAATTAATTTTGAAGTTCGACTTGACCTGGTCTATTTTTAAATTTATAATGTATTTTTTTATTTTATATATTATATAATTTATATCATATAAAAATTAAATATATTATAATATATAAATATTAAAAATACATATCAAGTCGTTTATGTTTAGAATTTTAATAAAAATTCTAATAGTAATAAAAGTCATATATATAATTAGTAAATAAAAATAATTATATTTTAAAATATAAAAAAATTGACGGGTCTAAACAGTTTGAATTATTTATTTATAAATATGAATGATTTGGATAAAATTTGGGACATCAAAATAAAAAACTATATGCAATACTGTTTACTGTACATAAATTCAATCCAACCCAACTTAATTTCACCCAAAAATCAATGTTGTTTGAATAAGACTGGCCCGACCAATTAGATTGGTTGGATCGAAAATCAATAGAAGTACCGGTTCAGAGAATGATATCAGACAAATTGAATTGCATACCGATACAGACTGGTTGAAACTTAAATTTTGGAAAATCAATTAGTATTTAATGCTCTAAATTCAAACTTAAATTTTGAAAAAAAATTAAACTTAAATGAAAATTAATAATCAATTAAAGTTTCATATAAATAATTAAGTTGGATTTTTCCTTTCAAAAGTATATTTAATTTAATTCTCCTCCTATATTTGTAATTTATAATTTTGTGTTTGGTAGTAAAAATGAAAGAATTTTTTTAAAAAAAAATTATCCTTTTGTAAAAAAAGGGTTAATATAATATTTAGTACTTGAATTTGGTATTTTTTCTAATTTGGTACCTAAATTTATTTTGGGCCCAATTTGGTACTTGAACTTGGCATTGTTTTTCTAATTTGATATCTAAGCTTTCTTTAGGTTCAATTTGATACCTAATTTATTAAATATTATACAATTTAACATTAATGGTGTTAAACTTTTTTTTTTTGTTACACTATAAAAATATTGTTAGTATTAGAAGAAATTCATGTTAAAAAATAGGTATTGAGTTATACTTAACAAATTAATATTAAATAAGAAGAAAAAAAGAGTTTTAAAAACCCAAAACAAAATAAATTCATTATTTTCAATAAATAAATAAATTAAATAAATAAAAACTAAAAGTAATTGAACATATAAAATACAAAAAAATATCATATCATCTGTCACATGTAGGCCATACATTGATTATATTTGCTACCTCATAAAAAATAACATCATTAGTATATTGGAGTAATTTGTAAAATATTTAACAAATTCAAGTACTAAATCGAACAAAAAGAAAGATTAGGTACCAAATTAAGAAAAATTTATTATTGTAACAATTGAATTATGAGTTAAATACTATTCTAATTATAAGATAATAATAAGAATAAGAATAATAACAATAAAAATAAAGGGCATGGTGTTGTTTTGGGTGATTTCCACCTCTTGTTAATGGGTCAATTCAAGGTTGACTTTCAATGTGGCCACACAGTCACAATTTAATGTCGGGCGAAAGAGTAGATATCATAAAATAATATCTAATTTATTAACATAAGTCAAACTTTGGATCAATAAACCACAAAAAAGATATGGTAAAAAATGCAAAATAAATAAATAAATGTATAATATTAAATTTAGCCCTTAAATTTTTTTGTCAATTTATTTTTTTGAGTTAAATTTGGTTCTAAAAAATTTAAAAAGAGTTGAATTTGTTGTTTTTTTAATGAAAATGTTGATTAAAATGTTAAATTTTAAACATGGAATCCACGTGTACTTTAATTTTATTTTTTTGAACTTTTTATATTTATATTTTTTAAATTATTTTGTTGATGTGACATATAAAATAAATAGTATCATGTCAGTATGAAGTATACATGAACTACCATACGGTTACCATGCCAACATCGTTAAAAAATTAATGTTTTAGTCAGCATTTCCATTAAAAATGATATTTGAAAAGGGCCAAAATTAGCTAAAAAATATAAGGGTCAAATTGACAAAAGATGTAAACATTGAGGGTTAAATTTGACATTATACTATAAATAAAATTATGATAGATACGATATTATATATTTAAATATAATTAAAATTTTAATACATGTATTATGTGCTTTTTATAAAAAAAATATTTTATATTTAAAAGAATTTACAAAAAAAAACTATAAAAACACAAATTCACTTATTTCCCAAATCCATTAAAAAAAAGTTACCCCATAGTTTAGTGTAAAATATATGGTAATTTAATTACATGTTGTATTAGAGTTTGTGTGACCTAAATCTCGTCACTTGTTGAATAAATAAATATAGTGGCAAAATAAGGGGATCTGTGGGTACGAGAGGCCAAGAGTCATAGTTATGGACCATGCCACACAAGTAAAATTCGTATAGAACTACACTTATTCTATTTGACATTGATTAAAATAGGATTTTTCAAATTTTAAATAGATTTAGTCGAAACTCCTATTGTATCATTCAGTTTTCAACATTAGTGAATTATTTTCTCCCGTGGTTTTTTTCCCGAAAGAGTTTCCACATAAAATATGTGTGTTTTATTTTTGATGTTCAATCTCTTTTAGCCGAGATCTAGGAACTAATCCTCTTGTTGTCTCTTGGCCGAATAATAAAGGAGGTTCCGGGATTTTGCCTATAATCGATTATAAGGAGGAGAGCTTCGGGATCTCAAGATTTAAGGTAAGTTTAGTGTTAGGCCGAAGGCCATTCATTCAGTTCATTAAAGTTATTCAAATCGGATCTAACATATGTGTATAGGACTGTCGACATCTCCATAGCCAAGTGGTGTTTTCGGGATTTAGGATTCACAAGGTAAGTGAATATGCTAATCGGCCAAGGTCATATATGGTGTTTTAGATCTATTTCTTAATTATTCAAAAAGCTGAAACTAACGAGTTCAGTGACTTAGTGTCTGGCCGATTGCAAGAAGTGGTACCACAAAGTTTTTGGGATTTGATCAGTAGACAATCGGCAACAAGGTAAGGTTTCGGGTTGTGATAATCCTTCGGGATTTTATAGTATAAGCCGATTAGCTTTTTACTAATATGTCTAGGGTTGGCCGAATATAGGGATTAAAGATCTAAATCAGTAGATCGGGTTTCCGGGATTTGGAGTAAACTTGCTAAGTAAATCAGGTGTGTACCCCACACTAAACTTTATTAGATTACGGCTTAAAATAATATGTATGTTTATAATAATGTGAATGTGGCTAAAGTATCATGCAATGGTACAAAGTACCCAGGTACATTTTCCTACTCTTACTATGAGTATGGCATATGTGAACATGATAAGAATGTGAATTAAGGCATGATTTTGCATGATGTGTATGACATGGGCATATGGGTAATTATGAAAGGGAAAGTGAATGTGGTGACCTCGGTCACACTATCTGAATGTGGTGACTTCGGTCACATTATCTGAATGTGGTGTCTCATGACACAAAATAATTATCTGGTGGCTATGCCACGAATTTTATAAGGGCGATGAGCACGCGTCATCGCAATGATCGCTTGATGATGTGTAGCGGATGGAGGGTTGACTTAGTAGTCCCCACGGTGTGCAGGTTGGTACGGGTGATGTGTAGCGGATGGCATCTAGGTTTGGGTTCGGGTTGCATCATTATATTTGTTTAATTATATGTACATGTATGAACTGATATGCCTGAACTATTAGGATTAGTGTTGGTTACACATTGAGTCTGTTTGACTCACCCCGTTGGGGATTATTTCTCTTTCAGATGACACTCAGTGACGGACCGGGTCGGCAGGAGCTTAGTGGTGGCCATGCACAAATCAGAAATTTTATGTTATTTCGGACTTGTTATATTTTATGTACTTTTGGATTTATTTCGGGTTTAAATTTGGACGTAATAAGGCCATAGTATGAACTATTTATACTTGCTTTTATTTATTTATTGTGTTACAAAATTTTTATCAAATCAAGATCAAGTAAAATATTTTTTTTTAAAAATGAACTCTAAATGTTTTGGACACCCTAAAACAAATGGTTTTCAATGTAAGATAAACCTGTTTTCACTCGAGCCCAACTCAAAGTGACGAAAGTTTTCCTAAGTAACAATCGGAGTTTCAAATGTTATTCGAGGAACATACCAGATCCGATCAGGAATTGTGGGCCGGGTTTGGGGTGTTTCAATTTGGTATCAGAGCCAAGTTTTAAACTCTCGGCCTGGGGTTTAAGGCCCAAAACGTTTTCAAATCAAGCCCAAGTAAGTTTTGTGAAAATTTTTATAAGCAGGTTTGTCTGGCATGGCACCTAAGTCTCCGACCCGCAGTCCACCAAGTAAGTACCCCTATCCATTGTGTGATTTATATGAATTGTAGAAGGGTAAGAATGGAACGTAGAATAGTATGATAGGTACTTGAACCCTATGACTAGTTTACCCCAACAATTACATAAGACTTAATGCCTAATTAAACAACCCCGTGACTTAGTCGCCGAAGTTAGGGTGTGGCAACCATTGTGCGCATGTTCAGGATTGGATCAGGAAGAGCACAGTACTTAAGCGGTCCTAGTGACTCACCTCCTCTTCATTTGGAATCCTACCACAGTGCGTAGCTTCGGTTCACCCTAACCAAGAGGACTCACCACAAAGCTAAACACGATAACTAAAACCCGAAAGGGATTAGCCACATTTTCATGGAA